>APFE030659380.1:0-13161 GCA_000404065.3 Pinus taeda
CGCACCATAGAAATTGCTTCAATATGTTATCGATGGAAGCTCGATTTATGCATGAAATAGGTCCTCAAACAACTTTTAATGTTATCTTTACAGTTGGCCTCTAATAAATATATTGTTTCATAGAAAAATGTAACTTAATAGAAATGTTATTATGCTGGCCTTTGTTGATCTTTGTTAATGTTTTTCCAGAACACAAGCGAATGGCAAAACTTTTAATATTTGGTTTTATTTGTTGGAAAGTGAATATAAATAATGTAGCTACAATGTTTTCTTAATTTTTATTATTAAGAAAATTGAAGGGGAAAAATGTGATAGTGCTAGGATGAGTTTCTCGAGAGTTGTTGCAGTTGGATCTTGGGACTTTATTAGCATTTGCATATGATGATTCCATAAAAAGTCCAATTCGAATGACGGGGTTTTCTTTCTCATATATGGGTTGATTGAAATGTTTATAGTTGGTAAGAAGGTTAGTGGCAATGTTCAAAATTTATAGAATTTGAATTTTGTCATTTATAAAATTAAAAGATACAATTCCAATAAATCTCTACTAAACTCGAAACAAATTTCACCGAAAAAAAACCTAAATTTAATACATGAAAAACCTTAAATTTGCTGCAAAATTGACTAGGGAACAAAATTCACCAAAGGAAAACTTAAATTTTAAATGGGAAAAACCCTAAATTTATTGCAAATATGACCCAGGGAAAAAACCTAAAAGAATGATTGCCTGCTCTACCATGTTTAGATTTTGCCTAAGAATCTCCATAAATTAATGTTAGCCCCAACCTTTCCCCTCCCATCCGGGCTATCATAATTAGATGATCATAACTTTATTTTATATATTTCTAAAATTAGCAGAGATTCATTTTCCATGAAGGTAGGAAAGATAGATATATAATTTTTATATTATTAAATTTCTATAGGTGATTTTAGCATAAAGTTTATGAATCTGAGAACGATTAAAAATTAGATTGGAGAAAGATTAAAAATTATAATTAATTAGTGAGCAAATTTAATCTTTCCATTATTTAAATCAATTAAGATTTAAAAAAGTTTCAAATTCATATTATTTTTTTGTTTTTTATATTGAATTTTGATTATGTTTTTGTCTCTTACATGGGGATTTAGTGGATAATCTATTGCTTTAGTTTATATAAGAAGTGTATTGTTGCAAATAAAAAAAATATTATCATTATGTTATATTGTATATTGTGTTTTTTATTTTGGTAAGTTAGAAGACATTGTATTATAGAAAATGTACAAATATTACATGCATATGTGCTTTATGATGTAGTAGTTGCTAGTTGTCACAAAAATGGGGCAGTAAGGAGTAAGGAGCATCTGCCCATAAAGTAGAAATCATAAGTCTTCTTGGAAAATTCATTACATTTAACATAGATAAAGGCCAAAAGAGAAAAAGAAGAGAAATAAATTTAGGTTGGCAAAACTTGTTTAGATGTCCAGAAGATTGTCAAACTCATGGATATAATCTTTTGTGTTATTTTGCATTATCATTTTTAGTAAAGTGATCTATGGTGTACTATGAAAACTTTCAGATATGCTTTATTGCCTTCACCTGTTCCATTAACTGCACTACCTTCATATTTATGACCATCATTTTATTAAAAAAATGTGATACACAGAAGTGAATGTGAAACTCAAAGACAATTGCATCATCCAAAATTCAATCTTCCAAACCAAAGCTCACTTATTATTTGCTTGATTATGAGAACCTAAGTACAAATTTTTCAATTTAAGGATCCTATCGGTCTCTCTTGGCACCTTTTGGAGCAATTGCTAGTTTATTACATATGAATTGTTTGTCACCTCATTAAGAGGATAATTAATACTTCATATCATTTTGATTTTTTCGACATAGAAATACTATTATAGATTATTTATTTGCCGCTAAATCATAATGAATATAAATTTAAAGTTAAATAAATACTTTGTTACAATATATTTATATCATATATATACATTATCTAATATAAAGATATTAGACATTATAATTTCTCCTCCTTAATCCCCTGGTCCCATAAGCTAAAAATCACAAAAACAGGAGCCATATATTTTTATTCTAAAGATTATGGTTAAATCTGATATGCCATAAGTTAATTATTTCTTTCATCCCACTTTATTCTTATTCAACGGAAAAAATAAGCTATACAATTCCATATGGATATGGATAATGTGACCTTGGACGACAATTGCGCAGAAAGCTCTTATTTAAAATTGCCGGTTAGCTACTTGTTTTTTTATGGATCGATGGTTCATATTTTTTTTACTTTCATTATACAATTTTATTCTGCGGAGCAAATCTTGATATGGAAAATCTATTTTATTTTTAAATTCTTTTTTCATTTATTATAAAGCATTATTATTATCCGTTTAAATATACATTTTTAAATAATGATAAATTTAAAAATAGAAATCAAATTATATTTTTCTTGAATTTTAAATTATAAATATAAATTAATATTAAATGATTCAATAAAGAGGAAAAAATTCTTATTTTAGTCATATTTCGCATTATTTAATGATTTATATAATTTTTTATGAATTAATATTTTGCTATATTTTAATGATTATATTATATTTTATTGAAATAATTTATAGTAAATATTAGATTATTATGGCTCTGAATCGAATTGTCTTTTTCTTGATTTAAATATCTAGATTTAAATTATCATTAATTTTGTCTCTGAAATCAATTACCACTTAAATAATTTCTCTTTTTTTTTTAAGTATTTTGCACTATTTATTATTTTATTATAATAATTAATAAATTAAAATACTAACATTAATCTTCTCCGAAAATCAATTCCTATTTTAAATATTTTTTACTTTTTGTATATTTTAAATATATATTAATTAAATTACAAGTGTAGAGTTGAGATTCATATGCTTATTAAAAAAAGCTTTTAATTTTAGAAGAGAAACATAAAATATTCTTTGAAACGTCACTCCAGTACTTAATTCCATGGCACCCATGCATTATATATTTCTTGTCCTATTTGAGTCCATTATCACTATGATCCTAGATAATAGAATCCTCCATGAAATGATAATTATCATCTAATGCACATAATTGTGCATTGTCAAAACCATGTTGCTCTTTGGTGGCAAAAAATTGACTCAAGAAGAGAATTTATGACAAAAGTAAGAGATGACTCAAGAAGAGAACCTATGACAAAAGTAAGAGAATTCTCTTACCTTCTCAAATTGAACTTGAATTCTCTTGCCTTTTCAAATTGAACTTGTTACTCTTTGTGAGATTCCCAACAGGAAAATAATCAACATTTTAGTGTTCTAAATGAAATAGTGACAAACCAAACATAGAACACAAGAGACCTAAAATAAATGCAACCTTTATTTGTATTATTAACTAAAGAAGATAAAACATGGAGACAAATCACACCCACCGGGTTTTAATATTTTAGTGAGAACATTTGGTGCAATTGCTAGATAAAAAATATTTTAGTGAGAACATTTGGTGCAATTGCTAGTTAAAAAAATGATAAACATCAATAATCTCACTAGACTTTTAGTGTCTTAGTGTCCATATTACGGAGAAGTGGCAAAAATATTTTACTCTCTCTCAACAATAAATAAAATATGTTTATGTCCCTATGAAACAACATAATCTTATATCAACAACATAATCTTATATCAACTTTATAGATAAATAATGTAGTTAAAAGTTTAAAAAAATTACACATGCATTATATATAAGAAATTGAAAAAAAAATTATAATTAAAAACATTTTCTAGTTTCACTATTTTAGCCCAAGTAATTTTGCATCCATTGCTATATATAAAAAATAAACATAAACAATAAAAAAAATTAACAAATGGCCTTTCTTTATATATATCTAATTTGATTCAAAGTGTTTACAACTTTAAAAAAACTTTGCATAAAAAATAAATACTAACAACAAATTTTTACACTATTCTAATTATTCCTCCAAAATTAAACTTAAAAATAATGTCATATATAATAATTTTTATTATAAATTAAGAAAAAACAAAAAAATCCAACATCAACCTTACTAATTTCTCAAAGTACCCATAAATTATTAATTTCTTTTAATAGAAAATTGATAAACTATATTTTTTAATCGAGAATGGATAAACTATAAATCTTACACGAACACGAGACCCAGTAGCCGGTGCGACGGACTGCCCCTGAATATCTAAACCCACCACATGTGCCCAAACCACGGTTTTAATTTATTTAGTTTTAAAAAGGTTTAGAAGTTAATGATGTTTTCATATAGTTAATAAATTTTTTTATAATAAAATATTTTTGGTAATCTCAGTAGTAAATCTTTCCATTTTCATAATAAAATATTATGTTTAAAGTTTTAATATATTTTAAAAATAATTGAAGTATTAAAATTAAAGTAAATTTATTCCACTAAATTTATGTGGCTTAGCTCTGACAAGTGTTTTGTTAAGATATTTTATTGTGTAAAGGTTATGGGTTGGGAACTCACAAAAATTTAGCCATGAGAGCAAGGGTGGCCTAGGCTATCCCAGCGGATTTTGATTACTAATTAGCCCAACTGAGGGCGGGTGTGGTTTAGATGTTTCTAAATCACGTGATTCAAATCATAAATTAATTATATTATTTATCTTTAAAATAATCTCTAGAAATCAATTTTTTATTCGTTTTTATTTATTAAATTAAAAAAATTTAATAATTTTAATTTATTAAATAGATAAATATAAATGAGGTAAAGCTATTTTACGATATTGTTAGAATTTAGAACCAAATGATAAAAACTGCATAGTATCCGGTCTTCACTCAATTTCAAGTTCAAATCTAACAAAAAGTGTTCACAACATAAAAGTGGCCCCTATTAAATTATTTTTTAATAGACAATTTGATAAATCACACATTCTACACGGAGGCGGTGAGACGGGCTGCCCCTGTATATCTGAACCCACGGTATCTGCCCACAAACAACGGTTTTGAACCCCAGTAGGACCCCATAATAGTAGGACCCCATAATGGTCAACTAACAACAGCGGTTCGGCCAAAACCATCAAATGTTTAAAGGGAGACATTTAATTTTAACTTCGCAGCTCCCGCGCTCTTGGACAATCTGTAAAGTAGTTATGATGCTTTGTTGGCAAAACGAAGACTCGAATGCCAAACATATTGCATCTAACCTTGGTCGGCCGCCAGTATTAAGGTAAATAGGGTGGTTTCTACATAATCCATGGTCTCAACAAATCAAATTCATGTGCAGAATGAGATGGAAGCCCCATGGTCAATTAAATAAATGAATATCACAGCTGGATGCCCACTAATAGGAATATAAATTCAGGAAACCTATGTGCCTGCAACACCAATGCGAAAGTTTGTTTGTTCACCATCATACTACGATTGCAAAAGAAAATACCATCTGCGCAGAAAGGAAAATGGCGAGCTCTACTGCAGGCCAGGTTATCAAATGCAAAGGTAACTACTTCAGTTCAGTGCAAGGAGTCATGGCCACATTCTATTTCTTTCATGTATATCATTTCTGGGCAAAATTGATTTTTAGGGTTAAGCTGGATTTATGCAAACTGTATCTGTGCTTCTTGAAATCTGATATATTTTGATATTTGTACTTTTGTTGCAAAATTGATTTTTAGGGTTAAGTTGGATTTATGCAAACTGTATCTGTGCTTCTTGAAATCTGATATATTTTGATATTTGTACTTTTGTTGCAGCTGCTGTTGCATGGGCAGCAGGAGAGCCTCTGAAGATTGAAGAAGTGGAGGTGGCTCCCCCACAGGCCATGGAAGTCAGAATCAAAATTCATTATACCGCCTTGTGTCATACAGACCTTTATTTCTGGGAAGCAAAAGTATGCTATCTATAATTATCATTAGAACTAAATTTATTGAATTTAGGCTTATGTGATCCATATCAAATTTTTGAAATTTTTTTTGCGAAAATTACATAGAGAAACTTTTGTCGACGCGTTTCAAACCAACCAGTGTGGTTCATTGTCAGGGCAAGTTGAATGAGCAGATCTGGCTTTGCACATTAAATAGATAGGGCAGAATATCCAATGACCCAATTGGGTATTCTGGCCTATTTATTTAATGTGCAAAGCGAGATCTACTCATTCAACTTGATCGGAGGATGAATCACACTAGTTGGTTCGAAAAGCGTGGACAAAAATTTCTCTATGTGATTTTCGCCAAAAATATCTTAAAAAAGACTAAACTTATTAAACATATAAAAGAATTAAAGTTGGATACTGTATAACACACTGACATCTCTTTATACCATTAAATTACTTTAAATATTTATTAAAAAAATTCTTGACTGTTAGTGCTTCGGTTGCAGGGCCAAACTCCTCTCTTTCCCCGCATCTTGGGACATGAAGCAGCTGGGTATACACTCTGTTCTTGTCTATAAATCGAAAATTCAAAAAAGTTAATTAGGCATAGTAGCAGGCACATAGAATTTCAAAAAGGGCAAAAGGGACAGTAATTTTCTTGTGATTTATTGCTCACTAATTATAAGTTGGTTGACACAGAGTTGTTGAGAGTGTTGGAGAAGGGGTGACTGACCTCAAGGAGGGTGACACTGTGCTTCCCGTATTTACTGGAGAATGTGGAGAATGCAGACATTGCAAGTCAGAGGAGAGCAACATGTGTGATCTTCTAAGAATTAATACCGACAGAGGGGTTATGATAAGTGATGGGAAGTCGAGGTTTTCCATCAATGGGAAACCCATTTACCACTTCGTTGGTACATCGACTTTCAGCGAGTATACAGTTACGCATGTCGGTTCCCTTGCCAAAATTAATCCAGAGGCTCCTCTGGACAAAGTCTGTATTCTGAGTTGTGGGGTCTCAACAGGTAAATTATTTTCTGGGGTTTTCGAAACTTAAATTGCTATGATTGTGAAAGATCACAATGATATTATTGACTTAGTTTACATTGTATATTGATTTGTAAAGCGGATGATTGAATTCTTAGTGTTCTGCTTGCTGGACTGTTAATAAAATCACCATGATCGTTTCCTTGATTGGAATTCCAATTCAAAATTCATTTGATTGTGGATTCAGGGATGGGGGCGACTTTGAATGTAGCCAAACCCAAGAAGGGTTCGTCAGTAGCAATTTTTGGTCTTGGGGGTGTTGGGCTTGCCGTAAGTAAAATTCAGCTTCATTTTTGAATTTTTCTTTTTATGGAATCAAGATGATGAGTTTACTATTTAATTTTCTGTTAGACATCTGACCTGGGCTTAACTACGCACGCAGGCTGCTGAAGGGGCAAGAATTGCAGGAGCTTCTCGAATAATTGGAATCGATTTAAACAGTGACAGATTTGAAAAAGGTTGTAAAATGCCCATTTCCATCTTTTGTTAATCACTGTATGTATGTTGACTCAAGAATTTCCTTTCTATTTCGTTGTCTGAATCGTTTTTGTTATCTGTCCTCTTTCAGCAAAGCTCTTTGGTGTAACGGAATTCATAAACCCACTGGACTACAAGAAGCCTATTCAAGAGGTTGGTTGAGCTGCCTACAATGATTTCAACTTCTCTTTTCCTTTGTCTCTTTCAAATTTATTGCTCTTTGTTGGTGCTCAATAGATCTGTAAAAGAATTTATGTTAAAGCTCAATTCAGTTTTGTGTTGTATTTGGATAAATGTTTTAAATTAAAACTAAATTCTGGGAGCTTACCAGGTTATTGCCGAGAAAACTGATGGAGGGGTGGACTACAGCATCGAGTGCACAGGGAATGTCAAGGCCATGATTCAAGCCTTCGAATCCTGCCATGATGTATTTACTCTGCCTTCCCTTCCCTTTCTTCTGAAATTGTAAATATACGCTCAGTTATAGCTACTATGCATATACTGATGAAATGGTTATGTGTTTGTTCAGGGTTGGGGTGTAGCCGTTTTAGTGGGTGTCCCTCATTCAGACGCAGTCTTTGCAACCAGCCCTGTGAATTTTCTGAACGAAAGGACATTGAAAGGAACTTTCTTTGGAAACTATAAGCCCCGTACCGATTTGCCAGGCCTTGTAGAATTGTATATGGATAAGGTAGGACTTTCTTTCATTTGTTATTCTATGAAGATTCATTCATTTGCTTAGATTTTAGGATCGAAATGGCTCTCTCAGGCGCCATGCCTGCTGCTTTCCTTTCCTGGCAAAAATCACTACTATTTGATTTCTATGTAATTAGTCTGTCGAGCTAACTTCTTTATTTTTGTGCAGAAGCTTGAATTGGAGAAATTTATCACACATGAGGTTTCATTCACCGACATCAACAAGGCATTTGATTACATGATTAAAGGCGAGAGCCTGAGATGTGTGATAAACGTGATTGGCAATTAAACGTTCGAGAGGAAGTCAACAGTAATATCTTAAGTTTTCGTAAGTTTCTTACAGATTTTGTGGTGGATGGCATCTTTGAAGTTAAATTCCTTGACATATAGAGGTTCCCTGAATTCAATACAGAAAGGGTTTGGAGAAATATGTTAGAATTTTAGTATTGTAAAAATTGTTACAATTTCAAAATTTAAAAGTTTTGAACTTTGAACGAGCGTTATTGTTACGAAGAATCTATGTTCAAATTATCTGATCTTGAATAATCAACATGGTTATAACAAATTGTCTTTATAAAAAAATTACAGTGAAAGTTTGAATGGATGTGGAAATTTGAAAAATGTTGTTAAGTTAAAGTTAGAATTATGATCAGTGCATATGGTTATGGAAAACCAAAATTGGCTTTGTGAAAATTTGGAAGTGTTTTTTTATAGGAAATCAAAGTCAAAATCTTTTTAATAATCTCTTCTCATGTCTATCAATTCCACATATAACATTAAAAATTCATTTACAAAGAAATTTGGTTCATTGTCTTTCCCAAATGTGCTTTCTATTCTTTTGAATATGTTAGGATTGCAATATTTGAACAGTCCGGTTTTTCTACTCTTTTTATTGCGTTTAAATTCAGCAGCATTCTCCGGGTTCAATTTTAATGTTGATATATATTTTTTTATTATTAAAAAAATCTCTTCCCAAATGCTTTGATTGGCCAGGCTTTCTTGGTCTTTGAAGCATTTGGTGGGCCAGGCTTTCAAACGTGTAGATTTAAAGAAACACATATGATAATTTTGGCATTCACACATGTATACATTGATAAATTACACGTACATGCTTATGATAATTGTAGCATTCACAGGTGTAGATTTAAAGAAACACAAAAAATACATGAAATACCTCAACATAATGATAAAGGACAAACCTTAACAAAAATTCTTTGTCGTTGATAATTTTCCTAATATCATTGGATGTTTGGATGGCCTTCTAGATTGTACTTAAGGAGAAAATTTGACTTAGTTATTATTATCGTTATATTTTGAGAAGTGAGAAGTTGATTTTCATTGTAGTTATGATTCTTTGAAAATGTAAGTCGATATTTAACATTTCAAATTTTAATTTTTAGTTATTATAATTCTTAATTTGATAATTTCACTTTTCTTAATTAATAATTATAATTATTATTTTAATTATAAATTTTGAGGAAACATAACATTACATGATGTTGCATGACTTTACAACATCTTCCTCATATTGGGCTATAGAGCACCTCTCAATGTAATTGTGCATCATTCATTCTCAAAAGAAACTTTATTTATTTTGTTACCAGAGAATAGCCCTTGATGTGTTGCAATGTTGTCTGTTAAATCTCTTAAACCAAATTAATTCCTTGGTTGCATTGCAGATGAGATACTCTACTTAGATGCTTGGCTTCTTGGTTGTTCATGATATTATTCCTCCAGTGAATTTATAAAATTAATTTGTTAATCTCGTAAATCAATTTAAGGCACTTGATTTCAATAATTAGATGTTTGGCTACTTAGTTGCTCATGGTATTATTCCACAAATTAATTTGAAACATTAGTTGGACCTAAATCTTTGATCATCCACATCCATTGCTCAATCTCCATCGCAAAATTCTACTAATTTTAATGTATCAATTTCCATCAAATGTAATGTCCATGTTTTAAGAAGTGCTACATGGGGTTGTGATCCTCACCATTTCAAGATGGTAGAAACCCATGTCAAAGGTTTCACATTGTCTCCCTAAAAGAAAACTTACCAAAATGTGGTGCGAAAACTTTCCCATTTGGGACACTCAACCTAAAATCTTAAAATGTAAGGGATGTCTTAGCATATTCCTTGGATGCATTTTTGTGTTTCGCATTTCTATACCCTAGAAACTTGGTAGGAGATTTGTTTTATGTACCCTAAAATATCTTAAAACTCTCTTTGTTGATTAATAATGGTGTTATCCTAGACCTAAAGAAAATTGGCTCAATCAAATTAAACAAAAATGATGTCTAGTCTTGTACACACCATAATATACATCATGATGGAACTTGCATCTACAAATAAAAAAATTTCATTGCTTTCAACTCAACCAACATCTTTGGACTCAAGTATTTAGATAATTGATTATATAAAATTTAGTTGTGATGTTGGATTTCAACTTTTAATATTGACAAATGTTTGCTAAAAAAAAATTGCATCATTGTTGGAATTTAGAAGATCTAACACATATACTTGAAGTAAGTATTGGAATCAATAGGTGAATTCTCTCAAATACTTGTCCCTTTAGGTACCCATCAATCCTTTGGCAACACACTTTGGAAGATTTCTTTAAACCACGCGAAGCCTCCTACAACCTGCAAACCAAACATTGTCTTGTGGATTTCACATATGCTTTAGGCTACAACATGTATATCTTCTCTAACTCTCCATTGGGGAAATTTGCATTTACATAAAGTTGATAGACATTTATACCATGTAATTTAGCAATTGATGACATTTGCACCATGAGTGAAATATTTTTTTGGTAGTTTACTCATTTACCTCGAGCATACTATTTTCCACAAAGCGTGCTTTATACAAAATAACTGAACCATCTTACCTATATTTTAGCTTGATAAGCCACTTTCATCCAATTGTTTTATTTTGAGAATCAATTCTACAAATATCCAAACTTAATTTTCTAAAAATAATTCAAATTTTGTATACATGCCATTGCTCCAATGCTTTCTACCATCACTTGTGAGGCTTCTTTGATAGTAATGAAATAAGGATGCTTGACATTACAAAATAATCATGGAATCCTTGTGATGGCCTTTGAAATATATTTTAATTATTAGTGATTCACTATTAAAATTGTCCACTTCCTCAATGCTCATAATCCCTAGTTTTAACTCTTGTACACCCTTAGTATCCTCCTTATCCATAGATTCCTCCATTGTGTCTTATATGTGAATTGACTTCCTATACAATGTTGATGGTTTTAAAAGAACTAAGACCAATTTTATCACCCCTAAAGTCCAATATTTGCATTGGTTTCTTAGTAGCACTTTCCATGTCACATCTCCCACTCTTTGAACCAATAATGTATGTTCATCAAATACAATATCCCTACTTTTGATAAGCTTCTTGTTCACTAGATCTTAGACTCTATAAGTACTTAAATAACCATCATATTTGACCATAAATCCACTTCATACTTTTTCACCCAATGCCTCTCTTTCTCATATTGTACATGGACATAAAGATGGTGCCCAAACACCTCCACACATAGATTTCTCTACTTCCTCCCATTCCATGCCTCATAGGGATGAATGGAATATAAAAGCCCTAGGTTAAGTTTCATGTAATAAAGGATAATAAAGGAAAAATAAGACCAAGGTCATGAGACATGTATTCCAAGTTGAATGTCTGGAAAACACTTTAGTAGGCATCACTTGTGGTTCAATAATAGCTATGGAAATTGACAAAGGCATTGGCAAATGTAAAGAGGCAATAAATGACATTTAATTAAGGAAATAAAGGAAAATAAGGGAAAAGGAATGTGAAGAGACACAAATATGCATGCAAAGGAAATTAAAGAAGAATGAAGGAAAATGAAGAGGAATGAGACATCAATAATAAAAAGGCACCTGAGAAACAGTTCACAGATTTTGACAAGTTTTGGCTTGGATTAGTTTTATAAAGAGAGAGAGAGAGAAAGATAAAGAAAGCAAGGAAAGGAAAGAAAAGGACTAGCAAAGGAAGGGAAAGGACAGTCAAAGGAAAGCGAAGGAAAACAAGGAGAAAGTTGTATCAAAAACTTTAGCAGGAAGATTTTGAAGGTAACAAGTTGCATGCGTGATTTCCTTGTTGGTTTGTGAATGCATGATACATGCATTTGTTTATTTGGCTCATTTGTTGTCATTGGCATGGGTTTTGCCTAGTTTGAAAGTGGTTTCAACCTTGCCTTTCCATTTATTGGATAACCATGGTGTGATGGGATTCATTCTTGATTGAGATTTGGATTGCTGGAAGGTTTTGGAACCAGGTGAGGTGGTCTCAAGAAAATCCCAAATGTTGGAGGTGGAGATGGTTTTCTTTGGGAAGCCCTCGACAGGTGGGCGGGGACAGAAAAATTCCTCAAGCTATGATGAAGAAATTCTGAGGCATCCAAGCTTGGTTTGGTTTTGTGATATCGAGACTAGTTTAGGTGAGATCATGGTAGCTTGAGTGTGGAGGTGGTTTAACCTCTAAAGTCCCTGTTTGGTTGTGTCTTGGTTTATCCCATGAGATCCCACATTCATGCTTAGAGTATGGCACGCGGGTGGCTGAAAGGAAGATTTGGTTCAACCCAATCTATGGTAGAGTAGTATGTGGAAGTCCCTGACTTGGTTGGGTTTTGCATATTTTAATATGAGTTATTATTCTGATTTAATTAATGAGTACATGTACTTAACAATGTAAACTTTGAAACGGGAACTGATAGTGTTACCCGTTTCATAGAGATAACAAAAAATTGACCCGATTTTGAAAAGGGGTGATGCAGAACACATATTTTTTTTAGAACATAGTTTTTGGCACTTTAAATAACCAATAGAAAATTGGTGACGCAGAATACAATTCTTTTCTTTTTGGAGCATATTTTTGACAATTTAAATTTTCTTATGTATCAAATATAAATATTTGTTTTTAAACGTTAGTGCTTTTCATGCTAATTTTGAAACATGTTGATGCAACATTTTGATACAACATACCTTTTTTTAGAAGACTTATTTTTCACACTTTAAAATTTATTATGTCCATTTTTTTTTTTAAATTTTGATATATATA
>APFE030659380.1:21620-43337 GCA_000404065.3 Pinus taeda
GCGAAGGCACTGGGTGCTTGCTGAGTGTGGCAATTGATCCAGTGTGTGTATGGAAAGAACAAAGGCCGAAGCAAAGAACCGATTGAAGGATAAGTATAAATATTTTATTTCAATTTTAACCATGGATGTGATCTATGATTTTGATTTATGATGGTCGTGTTTTGAGCTAACATGATGTGATATGCTTATACATGATGATTTGATCAAAGAACTAGTTTAACTTGCTGTGATAGGAAGTAAACATAATTGCAGGTGTACCTTATTGACGAGCTACCAATGAGGTATGATTTGAATTTATTTCAATTCATTTTGAGTCTAATGACAATTATGTGTTTGGTACAAGAAAGCATGGAAATGCTTGGTTTGGGTGGTTGGATGGAATGCTAGAGAATTAGCAACAACAACAAAAAGGAATTGGAATAGGAAATAGTGTACTGGTAAATCATTCAGGCATAGGACCATAGTGGGACACTAGTACCCAATAGTTTCCATTGATTCCCATGAGCATGCTATGACTGGTATGATGGTTTCGAGGCAAGGATATGCCTTGGTTTTTTGGGGCTTCCGATGCGAGGAAACCTTATTGAGGGATGGATCACCTGGGAAAGGGAATGCTAAGGAACTTGGAAGGTGAGTGAATGCATGGAAGGGGGTTACCAGATTGCCCGAGGGACTGTTTAATAGAGAAGGGAAGGTTGAGGGATGAATTTGTTTTGGTCATTAGCATTTCCAGATGGAATCAAATGCATATTGGGAGTGTGCCCTGGAAAAATGAGCTGGTAACTATTTACTGAGAGAAAAAGTAGAGCAAGGATCATAGTGCTAGATATTGGATGCAAACTTTGACTTTGATAGTGGATTATGGACTTCCTAGCAAGGAATTGAATCCTGGTATTACTTTGAGGGTGGAGGTGTGAGCCTTTGGATTCCATTGTTGCTGATGTAGGTTATGTATCCTTCATTGTTTTCCGGTTGAGGCAAAGGAGTTTTGGTATATGTACATATTTATTTAAGGTTATTATTGTAAATACTATAATGAGTTGTGTTATAAGCTTATTGACAGTGATGGATCTGCCAACATTCAAGGGATCTTCTTAATATGAGGTCCCAATTAGACATCACCCCGTTTGGTGTAGAAGTCCCATCTGGTATGATGCCTCGATTGCCATATACTTAGAGATTTGCCTCAGATATAACTTTTAGCACATGAGAGTGTTAAAATGGAACCTTCAAAAAGTAAGGTGAGTGTGCCCAATGAGTTTGCAACGTAATTGTGTCTAGGTTCTCTTACTAGAAAAGGGGAGAAAAGTGAGCCTCTTAGTGAGAGGTAATAGTACCACCCAGGAAGAGACACACGTGAACCAGAAAGGTATGTCCAACATCCAGCAGAATAGCCCAGTGGATGTGGAAATCGCTAAAAATAAAGGACAAAGAAAGGTTTGTCTACCATCCAGTGGAATAATCCACAATGGATGTGACAGTTGTTATAACCAATGAGCGGGAAAGGTCTATCTAGTATCCTATGGAGTAGTCCGCAAGGATGACACAAAATTGACAACCATAACAACACATTCCCAACAAGGTAAACACTAAAACAATCAAAATAGCTCAACTATCTTAGTACATGTGAAACAAACATGAAATATAAATGCTCACAGAATAGTCTTACAAACATCCATAATCCATGCATGGAAAAGTGTTGGCCTGAGAAACCTTATGTATAAGAAAAGGTTCCAAGACACATATTTACATCATACATCACTAGCTCCAGTAGTGGGACATTGGAGCCACTCCTTACTCCTCAAAGAACTGACTGAAACTCTTTATTCTTTTTGAGAGGAGCCAAGGTGAAAATTCCTTTTCTCATACAATGAGGTGGTATATATAACCAAGAGGTGATGCTTGACCCTTGTGACTCTTTGACTACCCTCATGACTGTTCAACTTCAGATGAATTTTCAACTAACGTGACTCTTCATATTCATGTGTGTCCATTGGACTTCCACTTTACATTACATTTGATTTACAATATACATATGGATCATAATAGTGATGTGGCCTTTGAAAACTGATGACAAGACTTGACATGACACTGCTGATGTGGACTAGCTTACTGAGGTGGAAATGTCAAGCCGCTGTTACTGCTGAGTGATAGATGTGTTCTTGGATGTTCTTTATCCTCTCCTCCGCATGGCTTGATGATGTGGGGTCTTCAATGATCTTTGGTCTTGAGAGGTGGTTGCATGCATTTATTCCCTTCACTTGTTCTTGATAAGCTTCTTTGTCCGTCCAACTGTGAGTGAGCCTTCTAGCATGTTGACTCCTTCTCCTTCTTCATCATCTCGCCAGTATCTAACAATGTCATTGTTCCTGCAATTCACTCATGACAGGACAAAATCAAATCCAAAACCTCCTAGTCTAAGTTGAAGCATTTTTATCCATGGATTGGGCCTGGGACAAGTGACAGGCTAGGAAAGGGGGCCCAGTAACTGCACATTGCGCAATTCCAGGTGACAGGACGGGAGGTTGGTCACTGATATTGTGCAGAGCACAACTCAGGTTTGGCTGAGAAAATCCTAAGTGCAGCCCTCATTGTTGGGAGAAATTGCGTAGAAGCCACTAGAAGGAAGAATTGCATAGATGAGACAGTCAGTGATTGATGCAGGATGGGATCCTCAGAGGTAAGTTTGCACAGTTTTCAAAGGCAAGGTAGAACTGGGTAGCAGAGGGGCCTAGTAGGACAGGTCTATGTAGTTCTCGAGATCAGCGAGTCTCGACTGAGGGAGGACACTGAGGAGACACTTTTGCATAGTTCTGGGAGGCAAGGCAGGCTTGGTCTTCTGCACATTATGAGATTCCAGCAGGAAGGGAAGAATCTTGATGACTGATCTTGTGAAATGTGAAGTTCAGGTCAGGCTGGGAGAAATTACTACATAATTCTGGGGATGAAGGCAGGCTGCTCAGCTCTAGAATTGTGCAGTGCAACTACCCTAGGGACATTCACTACACAGTGCATAGTTCCGGGCAGAAAGGCTACATCACTGAGGGTTGAGAATGCATAGTTTGTAGTTTAGTTGGGGTCCAGTGAAGGTAAGTTGCCTGATCGAAAATATTTTCAGGGAAATGGCTAAGTGTAGGAGAGAGGTGAACTTGTGAGGAACTTAAACTTGTGATCACGCTCTTAGAATACTTCGATGAAACGACAACTTATACCATCGGAAAAACAAGACAAAGCATTACCCTAAGTGAGACTGTCCTAGGACAAAATCGACAAGTGCGACGCTTAGGGTGGACTTAGAACGACTATGATGACACTTGTGCGACAATGCTTAAAACCTTGTTTATGAGTACGATATATGTTTCATAGCTACAACAACTCGAATACAAAAAGAACAACCTTCGAAATCACCAAAAAAGGACCGCAAGCAAAGTAAAAGAATCAAACATGCCAAAAGACAATAGTTGACCAAACAAGAAAAAGTGGTGAAAAGACTTTAAGAGATCTCATGGAATGAGCTCAAGTGTTTGCAACCGAAAGGAAAAGACCAAGGAAGGCTCTGAAATTTAAGTGCGAGCCAAAATTTTGGAGGGTGTTGCAACCACTACAACACTTGGTGACACACTAGTTGAATACCGACTTCTTTGTCTTGGTTCATTTTTTAGTGCAAGGCCTTGGTCCTTCAGGGATTATTGATTCATCATGCAGATTACTTTGGCTTCCCCGTTTACCCCATGGGTAGACGTGGTTTCATTTGTACCTTCTCAGTTGAACACCATATAATATTCAGCGAGATCACAGTGTTTTGAATTGAGAAGTGTAGTTTAGCTTGCGAGCTTATGATGTCCAGAGTATAGTTTTCATCTTTGGTGTTGCTCCATTTCTAGCAAGCCTGTACAGTACCCCGATGGAGTCACATAGGAACAAAGCATTCTCCATTGCCAGCGAGCTTGGATAGTTACCGATGGAATTTCCTACCTCTCTACGCAAGAAGCCTTTCTCTTCTTTCACCATTGTTTATTTATTTAAAGATAACTGTGCATCGGAACTTATTTATTTGGGGCAAAAGAGGGAACCTAACTTATTGAGAGCAAAAGAGGTTTTTCCTTAAGAGAAGCATATAAAGACCTTTAATTTAGATTTTCTCATTTAAATTTCCCCTTCTCCATTTCTACTAGTTGGATAAGCTTGAAAACACCAAAGCATAAAACTGAGTATACGCATGAGGTTCCTAGAATGGACACAGGTTCATGGTTGGGCCAAGACTCCTTATGGACGGATCATATTTTTTGTTAGAACATCATCAACCAAAAGTTACAATGAATACAAAGAATACAGACATAGGACTGGCCACGGGCTATAGTGTGACAAGACTCTTTGAACTTCAGCCACACACACAATTGGAAGTTAGAACATAGTAAGGCACAACACTTATTCACATAAGTAAAACAACAGAAAACAAAATAAAACATAAACAACAAACAACAAAAGACTATCAGCTACACCTTTCATCTAGGCATGCCCAGGTCCTTCTGCGTCACATCCCCCACCCTCGATTCATATTGACAATGCCACTGGTCTGGACTACCCCCTTCTGTCTCCGGCTACCCTAAACCTACTTGGAACCTTCCTCCAGCCCTCGCCCACTTTTGATGCTCCCTTACCCCAACTCCCCCAAATATCTACTTCCTAATTCACCCCATACACCTCTCGCATCCATATGTCTGGGCCTCCCTCTCTCAATAACCCTGCTCTCTCCAGTGCAACCATAAACCTAGGTGGCCCAAACCTTAACACCCCCATCTGCTTAGGCTGCTTCAGTTCCCAGATACCCAACCCTAAATCTACCCTTTCCACCCCCAGATTGTAAATTAGGACTGTCGTGGCCTCCTCAAGGATTATCCAACTGCACGTCGCTTGGATAAGCCCAAGAAAGACAGGTGCCTTAAAATAGTGGATAAGGTCATTAACCTAGCACTGGGCGAAGACATTTCGATGGGTAAAGTTGCAGAGACTACAAAGAAGGTACTGGTTAGCCGTGTGCATGGTAAAAATTACTCTGTTGAACGTCTTCATCTATGGACCTTTGAGATCTAGGGCTCCTTGCTAAAAGAACTGCCCATCATCCGGGTATTGGCTCGAGGGTGGTTTTCCCTGCACTTCCACAGGGAGGAATACACAGACTAGATCTTATCTCGGTTTTCGCACATAGAATTTGCTCTGGTCCTGCTAAAGAGATGGGATCCACTCTTTGACCCTGAGAGGGAGCAACTGGGAGCTGAGCCGATCTGGGTCCGCTTGCTGGGTATTCCGATGCAATTTTGGACCCTTGTGGTCTTCAAGCGCATTGGAAATGCTCTGGACACATACTTGGAATATGATCAATCCTTCGAGAAGACTGGAATCATGACAATGGCGCGTATCCTGGTACATTTGGATACAAGGGAGGGGTCGGAGGAAAAGATAACCCTCCATTGGAGACATTTCTCGCATCATCAAAACCTTGACTACAAAGATGTTCCTTTTCACTGCAGAAGATGCCATAAGGTCGGGCACCTCTACAAGGACTGTCCTTTGCTCACTCCTTCCACACAGGCTGCTTCAAGGGGAATGGATCATCGTCAGTCAGAAGACCCAATTGTGGATGAGTAGCCCATAGGTCTAGATTACTTAAAGGATGCAGATGGAGTCCTTGCACAGCAAACCAGTGCTCCACAGATACCACCTATATCCCCTCCACTGACTCGGTCCCAATCTACTGCAGAGGCTGCTCCTACCTTGGGTACTGCTTCTAATCCCTCTCCCTCTACTCTATTTTTTAATAATTTAAATGTATCTCTAGCTCATACTACATCCATCTCTAGCATGATTACTCCCATCAACTATGCACCGAACCCCTCTGCCCTATTTTTTCCCCCCCCCCGCCGATGGTTCATGGAAAGAGTCACCTTCACCATCCTTCTCTCTCCCCTACTACCTCAGGCTTACACTCCTACAATCTCTGCTCCCGTCAACTGACAAACCCTAATCTGTTGGGTCTGGGCATCTCTCCCCCCTCCATCGAGCTCAAACTCTCCCAAGGCAAACCTTCAAATATTTTCAAAGCCATCAAATCCGTGGGGGTAGATGTGGCCTAAGGGCGCCAGAACACCATTGAAAGGGCACTTAGAGCAACTGACACCCTTGACTTTGTTCCCTGATGAAGTGGCTTTCATACAACTATAGGGGTTTGGCCAACCCCTCCAAAAAGTTGGCCCTCAAGCGTCTTTTGAACTATATACCCTGTGACATGTTACTACTCCAGGAAACCCTAGACCCATCTGAACAGATTGTTAGGATCCTTTAAGCCATCTTACCCGACTGACACCTCCAAGCTCTAGATGCAACAGGAAGATCTGGGGGCCTAGCCATTGGGATAAACCCTTTATCTATCAAGGTTATTTCTTCATGGGGAGGCTAGGGTTTAGTGGGCATGGACATTTTCTTGATAGAATTGGGAAAACAACTTCATATCATTAATATCTATGCCCCAAATCAAAACAGACTAGCCTTCTGGAAAACCTTCCTAGAAAATCCCTTAATCAACAAATTTACAATTCTAGGGGGTGACCTGAATTTCTCCATTGGACATGAGGAATCCTGGGGGCACCACTCGCAGCTAGACCCCCTCTCAGATCAGCTGAGCACCCTCCTGGAACAATATTGCCTCATAGATGTCACCATGAACAAGAAGATGCCAACATGGCATAACAGATGAACTGGTGAAGCAGCTCTTGGTCGAAGGCTAGACAAATTCCTCACTCATGATGACCTCCTTCAATCCCTCACCATCTACAGGAAATGGGTGGGTTAGGGGGGAATATTGGATCACTCCCCCATATATGTGGAAGTGGTTGGCTCTTCCAGAAAACCTAGGGTGCCTTACAAATTTAACTTCACCTGGCTAAAGGACCCTGACTATATCAAGATGGTCTCAGAGTTTTGGCAAGTTCAAACCCCACTCATGGACTAGAGGAAGGCTAAAGGGTTATGCAGCAACCTAAAACAGCTAAAGAGATTAACCATTGAGTGGGAAAAAAGGAAAAAGGCTAGTGATGAAAACACTTTGGCTGACATCGAAACTCAGTTGGCCTCCTTAACAGATGAAAGTGGTCAAGGTTTCTTATCCATAGAAGCTAAGCTACATCTAGTAGATCTGTAGGCTCAGAGATATAAGATCCTACTTGGCTGGGAAGAATCATGGAGACTCAGAAGCAGGGCTATCTGGCTCCAAGCGGGGGATGGCAACACAAAATTCTTTCATAAATATGCAAATGGAAGGAAGGCCAGTAATACCATCTGGTAGATGCCCTCGAACCTGGATCAGATTGCCAACACACACCCTCAACTCGCTCAATTGGGTATCTCACATTTCAAGCAGCTATTGAAAGCCACTCCTTGAACATCACTTGCTGAAATCATCAGCATTGCAGGCCATTTCCCTAGCTTTGTGGAACTTGATGGGATGGAGGACCTTATCAAACTAGTCTCTATGGGGGAATTAGATAGCACTCTCAAGTGGTTCAAGAAGGACAAAAGTCCGGCACTGGATGGCTGGTCTGTGGAATTCTTCCTTGCCTTCTTTGACATCATTGAACCCGACCTTCTTGGGGTGGTGGAAGAAAGTCGAATCCTTGGCCACATATATGCCCCTATCAACTCTACTTATATTGCCCTCATTCCCAAATCGGACTCCCCACTCTCCTTTAATGACTTCCACCCTATATCCCTCTACAACTGTATCTACAAAATTATTGCAAAGATTATTTCAAATCACATCAAGCCAATCCTATCTAAACACATCTCACAGGAGCAATTTTCCTGTCTTCAAAATAGACAAATCCATGAAGCCATAAGATTTTCCCAAGAGGCCCTCCACTCCATTAAGCAGAAGAATATTAAAGGGGTGTCGCTTAAAATTGACATCTCAAGGCTTTTGACAAGGTTAGTTGGTTATATTTAAGGATGATACTCACCCATCTGGGGTTCCCACTGGTATTTATTAGATGTATTAAGGGGTGCATTACTTCAGTTTCCTTTGTAATCCTAATTAATGAGTCCACCTCCCAAACCTTTCAGGCGGAGATGGGAATCAGAAAGGGCTGCCCCTTATCGCCTTTACTTTTTCTACTGGTTATGGAAGGACTGAGCAGACTGAAAGCGATGGAGAAGAGAGCTAGGAGACTCCGGGGCCTCAAGATCTCGGAACAATGCCTTATAACACATATGTTATTTGTTGATGATATACTCATATTCCTAGATGAGGGAATACAAGACATCATCACTCTCACAGAGATATGGAAGCTTTTCAGTGCTACTATAGGAATGGAAATAAATGGGGAAAAATCTATAATATCCTTCTCTGACTGCACACAACAAGAAACACAGCTAGCACTACAAAATTTCCCCTACCAAACCTTGCCACTAAAGGATGGACTGAAGTACTTGGGCTTCAGGATTAAAGTAGATGGTTATAAAATTGTAGACTGGACCTGGTTGATTGCGAAGGTGGAAAAAAGATTAAATAACTGGAGCCAACGTTTACTCTCCAGAGGTGGTAGACTGGTGCTCATAAAAGAAGTGTTGGAAGCAACCCCAGTTTTTTGGATGTCCTTGGCCTGGATCCCCCAAGGGATACTACATAGGATTCAACGAGTCTGCAGTCATTTCCTATGGAAGGGACACAAGGAAGGAAAGCCCTTTGTATGGGTTAAATGGAGCAGGATCACAACCCCTAAAAAATGGGGAGGTTTGGGCTTAAAGCATATCCCTGCTTTCACACAGGCACTGGCAGGAAAACATGGCTGGCTTATCCTGAAGAACAAGAGCCTTTGGTCGGAGGTGGTCACCCACAAATACATATGGTTGAGCACTACCTTGGACTGGCTAAGATGACCCTCATGGAACATGCAGGGTATATCAGTGATTTGGAGGGCTTTAATAAACACTCTTCCCATCATTAGAAGGGGCCTCATATGGAGGATTGGAAATGGTGGGTTTGCCCATATTGGGATTCATCCATGGATAGGCAGTGGGAATTCCTATCAGCTTCCACTAGATCTGATTACCCTGCTAAACCTCAATGGAGTACACTTCATCACACATCTTGGGGACCCTCACAACACAACCATATATCAGCAAGCATGGAAAATAGGGGAGGCTTGGGACATACTGGATCAATGGCAAAGACTTTGGAGAAATTATTTGTAGGCATTAATAGAATCCCATGTTCGCTTAAGAGACAAGGAGGATGAATTGATCTGGGGTTTTTCAAATAAAGGGCACTACTCCCCTAAGGAAGGGTATGATATCATACATGCTGGCCACAAGCTGGATAGACTGAAGAGTTGGTGGAGTCATCTATGGAAGTTAAGAGCCCCTTCATGCACCAAAATACTGATGTGGAACATTATTATGGACAAAACACCTTCTGGAGAAAACCTCTGGAAACGGGCATTTCAAGGCCCAACGTGGTGTGTTTGATGCCATGTAGAAGAGGATTCAAACCACCATTTATTCCTCTCATGTACCAAAACTCAACATACATGGGCTCAAGTCCTTCATACACTAAGAATCCCTCATTCCTAGAGTGGTGATATCGCTAACGCTTGGGAAAGGTGGTGGGAATCTTCAACTGAGCTGAGAGCTCAGAACCTGTCGCTATTGGTCTGCTAGCACATATGGATGTGCCGAAACAACATTATATTGAGGGGCCGAAATATAGTTTGGCCATTGATCTCTCCAAAAATATGTATGAGCCATGGGGAAATCCCGACAGAGGAACAATAATTTAGGACCCGGAACATCACACAAGAAATAATAGACAAAGAACACCGTTGTGCCTACTTCGATGGTGCAACACAAGCACAGGGTTGTGGAGGAATAATACTTTATCTATTTGATACACATTTCTTTCACATCTGCATGGGATTGGGAGAGGGCACAAATAACTTTGCAGAGCTGCTTACACTTCGACACCTCTTATACTTTGCAATTCACAATCAGTGCAGAGACATACAAATATTTGGAGACTTCAAAATAGTCATAAACTGGTTCAACAACACAACAACATGCCATGCATATACACTAAGAACTATTTTGGATGATATTATTTTTCTCAAAATACATTTTGATCATGTCTCATGCGCACATATTTATAGGGAGCGCAATGAAGGTGCGGACAAGCTATCGAACGAGGAAACACATAGTCCTCGAGGAGAATGGATGATTTTAGAGCACTCACCTGAGCGAACCTATTGGTTTTTCCACAGACCATATATCGATCAGGCACTACAGAGGGCATACAGGCCCTAATTTCATCAGTTTCTATTTTTTTATATCTTTTTTGGCAACAGAACAAAAATCACCAATGATGAAATTCTGAAACATGTAATTAATTTGTATATGAGTAGAAACCACTAGTATACCCATCACAGGGTCATTTTGTAGAAATTATAGTGTTGTTTTTTACAAAATATTTACAGTGGACTACGGTCACAGTACTTGCATATGACTATGGCATTTACAACATGTAATTTTCACAAATTAATGGAAATTACGATATTTCTCCCCGGGAAAAAAAACAAAAGACTATGTACATAGTGCAGGGCGCAACCCCACATATTCATTGAAAATAATATTTTAAGTCTTGGCCATTGTCAATGAGAGATTCAATCTTCCCGTCAAGTGATTGAAGATGATACGTGTATTAGCCAAGTTTTTCACGGACAATGTATGGACCAATCCACAGGGGTTGAAACTTAGTGTGATTGCCTTTTCCTTCGTGGGCTTTATCCCAATTCAAGACTAAGTCACCGACACTGAAGCTAGTCTTCTCTATAGAATTTCTGTCAAACCATCTCTTGATACGATTATGATGGAGTGAAAACTTTTCTTTTTCATTCAACCTTTCTTCCTGTAACTTGTGCAAAGTGTCCACCCAACACTAAACTAAAAGACAAGGATTGCCCTGGGATTCTTAGGACAATTGGAGAGCAGGAAAGTATATGTTTAATGGAAGGATGGCTTCCTTTATGTACCCTAGGAAGCAAGGGGAGGTATTCAGAGAAGGCTTAGGTGTAAGTCAGTCAACCCATAAATAATTCACTAAAGTGGAGTGCCAGTTTCGCTTCTCAGAGAATATGGTCTTTTTGATGATGTGAATTAGGTTCTTATTTGTGGATTTGGAAAGACCATTCCCCTATGGATAATAGTTAGTAGAATGCTTCAAGACAATACAATTTTCTAAGGAAAATTCATAAAGATTTAACGAAGAAAATTATGTTGCATTGTCTAAAACAAGTGAGGTAGGAACGTTGAACCTGGAAAAGATATTTTGTTGTAGAAAATTGATGACTTCCTGAACGTTCACTTGTTTGAGCTGAACTACCTCTATACACTGCATGAAGTAATTAGTAGTAATCAAGATATAACTTTGTTGCTTCGATGATTGAGGGAAATTTTTTCCCAATGATATCCAAGCCCCACTATTGGAACGATTCTTCCATTGCAACAAGATGTAGTGGGGATGCTAATTTCCGATTTTTGTCAGCGCACCTTTGACAAACTGGAAACTTGTGGGTGTAGGCATGAGCATACTTGAATAATATAGACCTATAGAACTCGGCCCGCATGACCTTGTGTATTGTGGTGTTACCTACGAAGTGTCCCCCGGTTCATCTATCATGGAGATCATGTAAAATCTTGTCTGAATCCTGCCCCTCCAGGCACCTGAGCAAGATCCCATTATGGTGCTTTCTATATAGCACCCCATGCACCAGCTGATATGATAAATCTTTGAGTTAGAGTGCCTTGTTTTTCCCCAAATAAAAATGGGAGGGCACGGTGCCATGCTTAAGGTACCGATGCACATCTGCATACCAAGAGTTTCTATTTGAAGTGGGAGAGAATCCATCAACATTGTACATTTCTATTTCTTTCTCCTAGCCTGCAAAATCTTCTTCTTCCTCTTGTGCATGAACCACTTCTGCTGCTAACTTAAGAAGACCTTGACCCTCGATGGTGTGAACTATTTTAATGTAAATATTGTATTCTTGTAGTCTGGTCATCCAATTCGCCCTTCTCTCACCCAAATCTTGTTGAACAAGCAATGATCTGACCGTTGGGTGTGGGACAAAGATAATGCAATGGGTTTTCAAGAAATAGGCTTTGAATTTCTTCATCGCATTGTATACTACATAGGCTTGCTTTTCCACAACGATTTAGTTGAGCTATGGTCCTTGCAGGCTCACAATCATAAAGGAGATGGGTCGCTCATTGTTCAACTTGTCCCTCTGAGTGGGCAAAATAGTGAGAGAAGTGTTAGAAGCGAAAGTGTAGAGCAAGAAATCTTTGCTGAAGTATGGGTTGTACAATGCTAGTGCTTCTGCTATTGCTTGCTTTATATGGGAAAACACATAATCTTCCCTTTTGCCCCAACTGTAGACTGTGTCTTTCTTGATCATCTCCTATATGGGTTTGAAACTATATTGTAGCAACTATAACCACCCTCCAAAATTTTGGCCTACACCCAATTTCGGAGCCTCCCTTGAGAGTTTCACTTGATGACTGCACACGCTCGGGCTCACTTCGTGAGCCCATGTGAGTCTTTACATCTGCCTTGCTTGTTCATTCTATCCAAGTTTTTGCATGTTGATATCGAAGTCATGCTTGCGACCATGTTCTGGTCATGCTCAAGGTCTTTTCTTCATGTGTACATGTTGTGTTCACTATGAAAGCATCTGTCGCACTCACACACAGAGTCACACTCATTGTCGTGCAAGTGTTGTCACGGTCGATCAATGATCAATCAGAAATGTCGCTCTTTTTGATCACACCGTCGGTCAGTCATGTTGAGCATGTGTGTCTGGAAGGTTTGGGTCGTCTCATCATCAAGTCATGTTTGTGTGTGTTTGCAAGATCACATGTGCATCTTTAACTCATTCACACACTTAGTCATTTTACTGAAGTTTCGACGATTGGACTCCCCTCTGACAGCCGGACCATCACCCGGCCATTGACTCTATCGATTTCCACCTAGAATAGTGCAAAAGCACCAAGAAAGTCATTTCATGTTGCGCTGCCCGCAAGAAATCAATTAGTCTTCAAGCTAGTCAAATAGAGGATTTGACCCAGCAACTGCCCCTAGACTCATTCCCCTCAAAAATTGCATAGAGGTTGCAGACCTTGCCCACTCCGTTGGATGGGAAAATTGTGAAGACAGACCGAACAGACACATAGTGCCCCTCCCTATATCCCTCAGAACATTGCGTAGTTTTTCCAGCCAGTCCTCACGATAGTCGACTAATTGCTCATCCAGAAAATTACGCAGTTTTCATGAGTAGGCCCTCTGCTGCCCAGTAGTACACTCAGCTCGAAAATTGTGCAGAGATGATCAGCAGGTCGGCCTCCTAGCCTCAGTGCAGTTTCTCTCGCTAGTAGCTCCCAGCAACAGACTTCTAGTTCCCTCTAGGAATTACGCAGTTTCTATTGCCAAGCTCTCGGCAGCTAGCTGCCAGTTCCCCTGATGAATTGTGTAATTTCTGCTACCAATGACCAAGTAGCTAGTTGCTAGTTCCCCTGATGAATTGTGTAATTTCTGCTACCAATGACCAAGTATCTAGCTGCCAGTTCCCTCCAGGAATTGCGTAGTTTTGGCTGCCAAGCTCTTGGCCCGTTCCCCTAGAAAATTGCTCGAATCCTGTCTGACAATCCTCCATATAGCCCGACCTATTCCTCTAAGAAATTTCACAAATTTTGTTGTCTAGCCCCCATTGCTTGCTCGTTTCGAAAAATGCGTAAATTTTTTCTACCTTTCCTTCTTGAAGCCCAGACTATTCCTCCCAAAATTTTCGCAGTTTTTCCTTCCAGCCGAGCCAGACCTCGCGGACAGTCATTGTTGACTCGGATTTCCCATCTTCATCACCCAATGACTCTTGCACAGTTTTCATCAGCAGTGCCTAGAGCCATAATCTTGTATCGCAACATTGCTGCCTCTCCCAGTCACCTGCATCCAAAATGATCATGTGTCATGGTAGATTAGGAGGTTTTTGGATATGATGTCCTCTCATCATGAGTGACTACAGGTACAGGTACACCAAAAAACATGGCACGACGATGAATGGGATGAACGAAGGGAGCACATGCATAAGGATAGATTCACCAATGGACAAATGAACGATGCATGTGAAAAGATGTGCTCACGAAAGGATGATCATGCAAATATGTGTTCACGGACGGACGAATGAGCAGACATGCAAGATGTGCTCATGGACGGATGAACAGACGAACATGCACCTTTTGCAAATAGACGAGCCTGTCAAGCCTTCCAACATACAAGCAAGGAGAAATGTGCCAAAGCAATATCAAGCGATCCAACGACCATCGAAGACTCCGTGCACCTTGCCATGCGGAGGTGAATTTGTAACACACCATGAAGACATCCCTCACCCAGTAGCACTATAGCTCAACATGCACTCAAGCAGTAGCATGAATGTACCAAAACTATCATGTTGAGTCGTGTCATGAGTCATGTCGTCCACATCTCCACTATGGGCCTGTTGTGCTGTACAACAACCCCCCATTTCATAAAATTTTTCTTTTTAACTATAATATGAAATGGGTCCCTTTTATAGATGTGTGAATAAAATTGGTATCAACTCATCCTTCACCAAAAGGTCCAAAAGAAACAATATATTATAAACCTTTTGAACAAATATAAATCAGTCTTATGAAATAAATATATAATTCTTTATTATTGCGATAAAGTGATTGCAAGATCGCATATCGCAACAACAAGGGAGACATAATGCAAAGACCCATTGGTTTACCCCGATCCGAAAAGTGAATAACTATCGGTTAACAGGAAAGGTGAGCAAGTATAACAAAAGGCCCTCCCACTATTTCTCCGATGCGATATCACTATCGGCAATCGAGGAATGTAGTGCACCACACATTAAAGACACCTTTAAAAACTCCCGATGCGATAAGGTGTATTGCCATCGGGGATCGGGGATTTTGCAATGACACAAATATTACTACTTAATAATTTCTCCGATTGCAATCCAATAAAGCAAGGCGCGAGTTTCAAAATAGATTGAAAAGGCTTGCATGTATTATTTTAGATTATTATTAAAAGCCTTCCCGTTCCCAATAGTGATTTACTTGTGATTATCCACCGAAAACTCAAGCCACGCTTGAATGAATCATTTAGCGTATAAACGATATGATGGGTATTTAAAATGATTGACAGGTTAAAGTGGCCAATTAATGAAGCAGTTATGCCGAAGTCTCCCCTGAGATTGTATCTGCGGCAGTATTATTTTAATCCTTCATTATTCGTTAATTGATATAACTCTTTCATATTGGCTCGCACCACCTATTCTTTGTATTACGTTCATTTTACTCCCTGTGCAGAGCTCTGCCGAAGCAACAAATTCAAGTCAAATGGGGAAGAAATCCAAGAGATTTGCGGCAGCATCAGCTCCCGCAGTAATAGGGCAATCTACCGCTAATCCAGGACCAAGCAAGAAGGGATTAATTTCAGACACTACTTTTCTTGGTCTCGGAAACACAAGCTTCCAAAGCATATATAATCTAATTGAAGCTGAAGAGCCTGAAATGGTATCGGTGCAAGCTACTGCAGATTCAACTAGGAAGTCAGAGGCTTCCCTGAAGGACTTAGCCTACTCATATATACACCGAATAGCAGCTCAAGAAAAAATTCTTCTGTATACAGATGTAGTGCAATGGGTAGTAGAGGAAATCCCTATTATGAATAGAACATTCTGCACAGTCGACGGAAGAGTCTTCGGCTCGTTCCAACCTGATGATTTAAGAAAAATGTATCACTTGCCTGAACCAAAAAAGAAATACAATAAAGCATTTCTAGAGAAGTTCAGAAGTGAGAATGAAACTGAATCGGCCGCAATTCAGGAATGGAGACAGAACCTCGCAAGGCACAAACATGAATCTTCAGGTAAGTACTCTATAGATTCATTATGTTCTCCTTACTGTTACGCAGAGGCAATGATGTGTAGGATTTGGGGATTACATGATTCTGCAAAATTCACGATTGAAATGGTTCCTTTAATGGAAGCAGCAGTTAACAGTGAGATAATGGATTAGGGAAATATATTGTCAGATAAGTTAGCCACTGTTATTCTTGAGTTTAGAAATAAAACTCGCGTGACCGATAGGTCTATTCCTCCGTTTTATTTTAGTGCTTATATTTTAGATACTCTTTGTTTCAACTTTGAATTTCCTGTACTGCTCTTTGGCGGTGGAATGGAACTCACCAAGACCCCATGCCAATTTCACATTACACCAAGCTGTGGAAAGCACACTATAAGGACCACCTGTATCAAATTTGTAATGGTTTTATGTTGCCTATTTACCGTGCCATTTTTGACAAGCCTGCCCCGAAGATTTCTCCACAAGCAGAGATTGACCTAACCACTCTAGGAAACTGGTTTGGGGAGGATAAATTCACATACATAAGGGTTTTTGGTAGCCTTTCCAGGCCTCATGTCCTTCCTTTGTACATACCCGACAAGTTGTTGGCCCGAGAATTAGCCTATCAAATTATGTTCGCGGGAACATCCAAGACTCTGAGGATTTCAAAAAAGCAGGCTTGGCCTACTTTTCCTCTGAGATGCGGTGTTTATACTTTGCACAACTACAAGCATGCGGAGAAGGAAGCAGAGAAAATAAACATGCTAAATATTGCTACCATTCCTAATAGGCGATTTGACCCAAGGAAAGTCGTCTACAATGTGCTTGAATAGGCCAAACTCACAAGGTTTGATCATAAGGAAGATGATTTTGATGACTTATTTTCTTCGGCAGAGTCATTATTCCAGGTCCAAGCACTGGCTAAAATGAGATATAACGATGAAGGGCTAGTAGAATTCAATAAACTTAGAGAACAGAGGTTACAAACTCTACCTCTAGATTTATTAGCTACTGCCCCGACAACACAATCGAGTGAGCCTGAACAACAACTCATCAACAAACCTCCTGTTGCATCAAAGATTCTCGAGAAAGAACAAGAGAAAGTACAGGAGAAAGAGCACGAGGAAGAGCAAAAAAAGGAGCAGGATAAGGGCAGCGAAAATGTCAATGTAGATACCCAGATTGATCCGAGACTACTCCAATAATGGCAGCAATTTGACTCCATTATAAGCAATCTGTAAGGTCCAAAAGGTGCCGATACACCCAAAGCAACAGATACACAGGATACAACGTCAAAAACGGTTCTGAATGAAGGAACCAGTGGCCTACCCCCTAGCACGGATTTAGAGATAATCCCAAAAGATCCCTCTGATCAAATCGTTTTGCAGGTGGAGGACATACCTCCATTAGATGTCTTTTACAGTCCAAAACATAGGGTTGTAGTGAAAAGACAGCGGAAAAGGAGAAGACTTGATCAAACTTCCCTGTTTCCAGAGCAAACAGAGACAACTAATGTAGTTTGGAAAGAAGAGTTTGACCCTTCCGATGACCTAACGAAGCTTTCTCAGTATGTCAGAGCTTATTCGGCAGCCACTATGGACAAGGCATCGGAAGTGAGTAATCTACTTAAATAAAAAGACCAAGCAATTGTTTTATTGCAAATGCAGCTGTTCAAAGCATAATAGAAAATATAACAGTTGGAACAACAATTATCAACACAGTAGCAATTAAACAATCAATTAAATAAGCAATTGCTTGAAGAAAAACTAAGAATAGACTCAAGCGCAATACAAAAGCAGAAAGAATTATCATAAGCATTGGAAAATTTAAAGACGATGAATGAACTAATGGCGAAAATGAAAGATGAGAAAATTGCTCAGCTATCACTTCAAATAGAGAAGTTCAAGAATATTCCACAACCTGTGAATTTCAGAACAGAAGCACTACAAATTAACAAGGCATTGGTGACACAGTTAAGACTGTTATGTCATAATATTTCTCAGGTTGAGCCCCTTTGTGATATAACGACATCAATAGTTGACAAATGAGTTGATGCTAGATAGGATTTGGAGTAGGCCGACGAGACCTTGACAAATTTTCTTGCTTGGAAAGACACCAATGAGGGACAGGTAGCAAATCTACCCAAACTCCTAGAATCACACAAGGAGATCCTATTCTTAGAATGGTAGTCACAACTGATGAAGGCAGAGAGAGAAGTTTCCAGATGTAGATTATCTACAAGAAACTTAATTGAGTTAATCAATAACACTCTCTATCTGTCTAATATGATTTCACAATGTACCCCAGGTAAATTGTTGTCAGCTGAGACATTGGAGCAAGCACACAATCAGGAGTTGGAGAAGAATGGAAGGTTAATCATAGGCATCCAAAGTTTAACTTGGGACACCTATTGGTTGTTCTTAGTAAAACCATACAGTCAGAGGGACGCCCTCAAGTGTCTAATCGATGCGATCGGTTGTATCATCCCTAAAACACATGATGCCACATACTCAGCTTAACTCCATTCTCGTCTTAGCCACCCTCCAGAATTGGAACCGATGCTTGCAATCTTCCAACTCAGATCAAAGGGAGAACAGCCGAAGTGATGAATCATGCTGTCGACTACCATCAAACCTGCTATGGAGAAGATATTCAAGATCTAGTTGTACCAATTAAATAGAATTTTATTTTTGTAGTTAGTTAGTTTAATTAGTATTTATAGACCCTTTTATGAATTTAGAAAGGGTCCTCAATTTTTGTATAAGACTCAAACCTGGAAGTTGCACTATTGTGCTTCCGGTATATTTTTTATAAAGACTAGGCAATTATTCAAAATTCTAACAAAGAAGCTTTTATGGGATGTGCACTATTGCCTTGATATGAAAGTATCTCTGAGTTGGAAAAAGGAATTCAAATTGCGATTGATATCGAGAATGATTTACATCACATATGGTACTACTATCTATGATCTAGTTTCATTCTTTTATGTGAATCGTTATTTGATTACTCTTGCTATCATTGAATATATGTATGTGTTTTCAACAACACTCCTTATATTATTCACTATTGGATGTTTAAGGGATGTTATTCTTTTAGTCATATATGTATCAGTGATATATAAAGGATAAGTGTAACAATGTTTTATTGATTACTTTGTTCAACTATTTGAACAAAGTAATTATTATATGAATGAATGTCTTTGTTTATCAAATAGAGTCATCTATATGCTCATTTGTGAATAGAGATGATCAAACGTTACACTTAGAAATAGAAATTTCCCAGGATAGGATAGTTATCCATATTTTTACTTTTTAGATTAAATCAGTCATCCATTACCATTTTATTAGAAAACCACTCATTTATCCATCCCCTTTTATTCATCATTGGGAAACTAGTCCCATTATTTCCAGTCGGAGCCACCACACCAAACGGAAAAGGAGTTGCATTAAGGTCCGGACCGGGTGGTTTTCCCCGATGTCGTTGCAATAATTTTCGAGGCATCAACAGGGTCATGTTGTCAAATCAATGTAATGTAACGTGGAAGTCCAAGAGACCAACTTGTTATACAAAGAGTCATGTAAAGTCGAAAAGTCGTGGAAGTCAAACGGTCATGAGGGTAGTCGAATAGCCACAAGGGTCAATTTCACCCTTGGCTATAAATACCCCCTCATTTGTACATGCAAAGGACTTTTCACCTCATCTCCTCCCACATAGCCATGAGACTCTGTTATATTTTCTTTAAGAAGTAAGAAGTGGCTCCAATGCCCCTCACATGGGGTTTGTGATGTATGGTGTAACAATGTGTCTTGGAACTTTCTCTTAATTTAGAAGCCTGCTAACAGACCAACACATTTTCACACATGTATTGTATTTGTTGTAAGACTAATATTTAACACTTGTAATGCACGTTGCTTGAACCTATGTTTAACACTTGAACTAATTCACTTGTTGTAATACACATATGTTAATGGAAATGTGTTGTATATGTTGTTAACGATGTCTCGCCCATGTAGAATACTCTCCCGGACATCAAACATACCTTTCACGTAAAACTTGCTATAACAACCGTTTCGCTTGTGCAGACTAATCTGCTTAGTTTTATACGTGTTATCTTCCCTTGTGTGTTGTGGCTGCCACATTTTTGTGGACTGTTCCACCAAAAGTTGTGTATGTCCTATTGTGTTGTGTGTTCCTAGCAGAATTGGGACTTCTCCCAACTAACTTGGGGCTTACTCTCACCCTCTCTCCCTCTACAGTGAAAGAACCATTGACCACAAGTAACACTTACACTCACCAGGCACGCAAACCTCACTTCTCGAAGACAAAGCATACCACTCTCCAGTGCTGACAAGAAAGAGTTGAGGAAAATATCTAAGATAATGGCAACCGGGCCATCATAGTAGATGGGACTCCCACACCAAATGGTGTGAGGTCTAGTTGGTACTTCATATGGGGTGATCCCCTAAATGTTGGCAGGTCCAACACCATCAACTTTTCTGGTGCTAGAAGGAGGGCCAAATGACAAGCTATGTCATCTCATCCTGTTTTGAACCTTTGTATATCTATCATGGAGTCTTGCACTCTCCTCCCTCCATGATGTTTTTTGAATCCCGAAGATGTCACCATCACGAGGGATTTTTTTGATCTCTTGTCCACTTACATGTATGACGGTGAAGGAGAAGTAGCTTGGCTTGAGTTCTTACATGACTTTCTTTCCATGCTTCATGAGGAAGATGGATGTTCTGACAAACATGCCAGCTTGCTGCTTGCATACACACTTTGCGAATCTCCACATCGATGGTTGTGCAGCGTACTGACTGACAACATGAACTCACTTGAGCACTTATGTGATCTCATTGAAGACACTTTCTATCATTTTGATCTAGAACATCTTGACCCAAAACTGCAACAACAATGGAAGGCTCCACATGAATGACCTATGGATTTTTGGCAGCGCTTCCGTGATTTGCAGTGTCAAGCTTCGAAGAGCCAAATGAAAATTTTCTATCTCTGGGACCAATTCAATTACTTTCTTAAGAAATATGCTCATCCAAAGAAGAAGTTCAAGCTCAAACCCCACTTAACATTCTTCAGTGATGGAGTTGTGCAATCACAGATGGATTCGGTCGCTATCATAAGTGATTATTCACCATCCTCCCATCAAACAGCTCCACCATCGTAGAATGATTTGGGAGAGCATGAACACACATTTGTTGAACTGTCACGTCCTCCCGACATTGCACCTTCTAATTTTCGCATAGACTTGGTTGTGAGTCCCATACCTTGTCACATGTATTATATACCTCAACCTCCATCTTCATATTCTGATCATCCTCTGGATGGCACTGCCTTGTGTTCTTCCATTCCAAACTTTACACTTGTCTTGAATTAGGATCAATCTATCGACGAAGCTGGTGTTGCACAACTAACATGCGCTAGAATTCATGAAGAGCATGAAGAGGAGCTTGAACATCCACCGACAGTAGGGGACCATCCCTGCCTATCCGTACCTCCTCCGTTTTTTCCTGGCATCCTTTTTGATCCTGGCATCCTTGATTTTTCATGTGTACCTCCATCCATGGATGCACCCATTGTTGATCTTTCGCAGGACACATCGTATATCAGCCCATCATCCAACGACGGAGAGGACCAATCATTAATTGAAAATCCACTTGATCTTTCATCCGCTCTGTCCGAAAATGCAGAGGATGAACATCCTTCCTTATCATC
>APFE030659383.1:9226-23669 GCA_000404065.3 Pinus taeda
TGACAATGTAGATTGCATGCACCCAACTAAATATGAATTTTGCATGCTTTTATTCATTGACAAATATCTCTTCCTTCTCTCTAATGAAAATTTGAAATCCATATGTTTCAAGCAATCTTTTTGACAACATTCACTTGAAATGAGAGCGCTGATAGAACTTCTTCTCGTCAGATATTCTGTTCTACCCCTTGTATAACTAGAACATCTTGCATTGATACGAAAAGGTCTGCTCCTACTCCTCAATACAATATTTCCTGGCAACATCTCCATCATTGGATCATCATTTGTATAAGGATTTTCATGATCATTACGAGGAATGTTATCCACACTATGATCATCTATGCTTTTCAAATACTAACTTGGAGGATATTCTTCATCTTCCCCTTCCTTAGTGCTATTGTCATAGTCCTTAGAATTTGGACTGAATGGAAAATTTGACTCGATGTTTATTAAATATTCTTTCTCATGTGCATTGTCAATGCTACTCTCATAGTCCATAGAATTAGGACTACGTCGAAAATGTGACTGTTTACTTACTGAAAATGCTACATCCTATCCTTTTTCACTACTACTTTTATAGTCATTAGCATTAGGACTAAGTTCTTCATCTTGTCCTTCATCACTACTACTCTCATTGTCCATAGGATTGGGACTAAGAGGACACCGTGACAATCCATTCTTTTGAAATTTTTCATCATGCTCTTCATCACTACTACTCTGTAGTCCATAGGATTAGGACTAAGTGGACACCGTGACACTCCATTCTTTTGAAATTTGAATCTTTCTCTTCAGCACTATTGGTTTCATATTCCATTGGATTAGGACTAAGAGGACACCGTGACACTCCATTCTTTTGAAATTTTTCATCACGCTCTTCATCACTGCTGCTCTCATAGTCTTTAGAATTAGGACTTAGAGGACACCGTGACACTCCATTATTTTGAAATTCATTATCATGCTCTTCATCACTATTGCTCTCATAGTCCTTAGAATTAGGACTAAGTGGACACTGTGACACTCCATTTTTTTGAAATTTGTCATCACGCTCTTCATCACTGCTGCTCTCATAGTCCTTAGAATTAGGACTAAGTGGACACCGTGACACTCCATTCTTTTGAAATTCATCATCATTCTCTTCATCACTGCTACTCTCATAGTCCTTAGAATTAGGACTAAGTGGACATCATGACACTCCATTCTTTTGAAATTTTTCATCATGTTCTTCATCATTGTTTGTCTCATACTCAATTGGATTAGGACTAAGAGGACACCGTGACACTCCATTTTTTTGAAATTTTTCATCACACTCTTCATCACTACTGCTCTCATAGTCCTTAGAATTAGGACTAAGAGGACACCATGACACTCCCTTCTTTTGAAATTTATCATCATGCTCTTCATAACTGGTGCTCTCATAGTCCTTAGAATTATGACTAAGTGGACATCGTGACACTCCATTCTTTTGAAATTCATCATCATGCTTTTCATCATCATGCTCTTCATCACTACTACTCTCATAGTCCTTAGAATTAGGACTAAGTGGACACGGTGACACTCCATTCTTTTGAAATTCATCATCATTCTCTTCATCACTGCTACTCTCATAGTCCTTAGAATTAGGACTAAGTGGACATCGTGACACTCCATTCTTTTGAAATTTTTCATCATGCTCTTCATCACTGTTGGTCTCATAGTCCATTGGATTAGGACTAAGAGGACACCATGACACTCCATTCTTTTGAAATTTTTCATCACACTCTTCATCACTACTGCTCTCATATTCCTTAGAATTAGGACTAAGAGGACACCATGACACTCCATTCTTTTGAAATTTATCATCATGTTCTTCATAACTGGTGTTCTCATAATCCTTAGAATTATGACTAAGTAGACACCGTGACACTCCATTCTTTTGAAATTTATCATCATGCTTTTCATCACTGCTACTCTCATAGTCCTTAGAATTAGGACTAAGTGGACACCATGACATTCCATTCTTTTGAACTTCATCATCATGCTCTTCATCACTGCTACTCTCATAGTCCTTAGAATTAGGACTAAGTGGACACCGCGACACTCCATTCTTTTGAAATTTATCATCATGATCTTCATCATTGCTGCTCTCATAGTCCATAGGATTAGGCTAAGTGGACACCGTGACACTCCATTCTTTTGAAATTTGTCATCATGCTCTTCATCACTGCTGCTCTCATAGTCCTTAGAATTAAGACTAAGTGGAATCCATGACTCTTTATTTATTTGAAATTCTCCATCCCCTCTTTCATCAGTGCTACTCTCATAGTCCTTAGGATTAAAACTAAGTGGAAGAATTGACTTTCTATTCATAGTGGAAGAATTTTCGTTATATTCATCAATATGAATAGAGTTGTTACGGGATGAAGATGTTGATGATGTACAAAGCGAAACTTCACTATCAGGAGAACCCATCCCTTTCAAATAGAAGAGGTTGAATGATACAAATGCAGAGTCTTGTAAAGATATTATATAGCTTAGAGAATGAAATTTTCCCTCCAAAAAGTTTCACCAAAAATATTCCCTCCAAAAATTGTTAGATTTATTTCCCTTTCAATTATTTATTCTATAATTTATTGAAAAATGTTAACAAATTCTTTATGAAATAATCTTTAAAAATTTAAAATTGTAAAACTAGAAAACTTTTACCTAATTATTCTAATAGTAAAGTATATAATATTTACTAAACAATTGAATGTTTTTTTTTTTTTTTTTTATAATACATTCTAAAACAAGTTAGTCTCACATTCACCGCATTGTAAAACGATTCCATAATATTTGCTTTATCATAGTTTCCATATCGCCATAAAAAATTAACATGTTAATTTTTTTTAAAACAAACTAATCCCACATTAACCGTACGGTAAAACATCTCTGTAATTTCACCTATTTAATAAATTCCATTATCACTATTACTCACATCACATCAAGGTTTTCCGAGTTTCGTTGAAAGACTTGGAGCGAATTTGTGGAGCAGCTACATTTCTATCAACAACATATTCAACAAAGAATTCTCACAATTGAAAGGTTAGTTAATTCTTTTCCTTGCAAATTTTAATATTAAATAAGTTTAATGAAGTTTAGATTTTTCTTTTTTTTAATAAAACTTTTTGCGGGCCAAATTTACCCATTACGTCCGTTGTAAACATGGTGGGCCCAATAAAGCTCACGACGACCAAATGGGCCTGATAATGCTCATGGCGGCCCAAACAGCCGTAGGTTAGGTCATGGGATGGCTGGCCCGCCGCCTGCAGGGTGGCAGGACACGGGTGGCGGGGAGGTTGCCTCTGTCGGTGCTGTAGGCGGTAGCTCATAGCTCCCCCCCCCCCACCCCGACAGCCCAACTTCTCGAGGGGTGGGGGTGATTCGAGAAATCGCCTACCACTCCACGGGTGGGGAATCTTGAATCGCTTGCCACCCATGGGGGCGGTCGCCGGCGGCCAGGGGGGGTCTTCTACCTCCGGGTGGGCAGGCCGCCGGGGTGCACACGGGAGCTACTGCAACCTCCCCCCGCGCCACCGGCGACCCACCGCCCACGGGGCGATTTGGGAATCGACCCCTCAGGGTGGCGCGTGCCAAGGTGGCGCGAGCGCCAAGTGGTGGTCACTATGGTGGGCAGGGCGATGTATTTTTTAAATTAATTTTTTCGAAATTGTTATGATTTATAAAATTAATTATGATTTATTGTTTTTGTTGTTAATTTAAGTTAATATGTTTTCATCATTTACAGATTTATGTGTTTCTTTTTTTTAGGAAAATGGCATCAAAGAAGATTTTTGTGAATCTTTCTGGACCAAAGTCTCTTAAAGGTAGCTCTTCAAAAAACATTGGTGAACGAGCTCCACCTGAGCTGATGGCTACAAATCTTTCAAGTGCCTCAAATGATAAGAAGATGATTTCACACTGGAAGAAATCAAAAGAAGTGAAAATTCCATAAAAAATATTGTATGTGAAAGAAAGAGAAAGCCAAAATGTGCAGATATATCTATATATTGATATACCTAATGATAATGGAATTTATGACATGATGGGAAGCGTGATAGACATGTGTTTAGTATCGGACCATGAAGTTGTTTACATATTTACAAAACCGCCCAAGTCACATGAAAGGATTAAATACCAGTTATCATATTCATTGTATGACACGAGAGAAGTATCTACAAAGTTGTGTAAACAAATCGTAAATGAGATGAAACAAAATATCGTAAGTATTGTTATTTATATTTGTGTTATGCGTTCTTGTAACTGTCTCGCTATATTTTTTTAACTTTGTTTTTATTGACATATCATCTTTTGTTTGGCAGAATTTTGTTGAAAGTTGTTCAATTAGGTTGGGAGGCATTCATTTCATAGAGCATGATATTATGAAAGTTGTCAGCAGTTTCTACTCAGTGTCAGAAGAAGATATGGCAAACAAGCAAAATGTAGTAACTGATGATGCTACAAAACTACATCCAAGGGATCAGAAAAAAAGGCCTCTAGTGGATAAATCTAGCAAGGGTAGACAAGTTACTTTTGAAGACGAGGAAGTTGAAACTGACACTGAAGAATATGTTGTCATTACTGAGGATGACATTGGAACTAAGAAGAGCAGTAAAAGACCAAAAGTAACAATGCCCAAGAATAAATATGTTACAGTTAATGATGAGAATGTTATGACGAAAAAAATTAAAGTTGAACATTTTGAAGTAGTCATTACCAACAATCAAGAACCTAGTGAAACTTCAAAAGAAAGCAGAGAAATCATTACAGCAAGAGCTTATTTAGAAGATGGCATTATCAAAACAAAACAAAATGCCATTCGACAGAATTTGACAAAGAGAAACTTAATTGAGGGTGGTCGTACATTTTAGCTTAATGTTAGACAAATCTATAAGGCAAGTGAAGGGCAATGTCAATATCAAATCAGAAAGCCACACCATCTGCATGTTCACAACTTGAAAACATTGATGAGGTACAATCCATATGCTCATGTGGTTAATTATGTGCTTGTTGTTGATCTAGTTCAAGTTCCCAACAAAAAAGCATTTGATAAGTCAAAATGTTTTGAATACAATTATTATGTGCTTAGGGAGAACCATTCTGTAGAAGCTCAAAGACAATTGATGGAGGAATATCCCAATAACCCACGTTTTGAAACAATGAAATGTACCATTTATGCTGGTTTATTAGATACAAAAGCAAAGTTAGTGTCATGGGATCATAATTCAGATAATGAATATAGAATGTTTATGACTTTCATCCAAAAGGTTAGATTTATTCATAGTGAATTTGAGGAAAAATGTGGTGGGGATAGGATAAATGTTACTGTAGATTTCTGAAATGAATGTTGTATGGAAATAGGCTATCCAATTGAAGAGAAAATCAATTCAAAAGGTGGCAAAGGTGGAAAATTTAGTGATTTATTCAAAGGTGTTGATAACATTTTCCAGTTGGCATTTAGAACTGGAAAGATATGGGAGTTGATAAATGAGATTTTTATCATGTAGGAGAACATTGGCATTAAAAACCAGAAGGTCAAAAAGTCTAAGCCATTTATATGTAGCAACAGTAAATCATGTCCTAAAATGAAGCAACTTCTAGAAGATATGACTATCACACCTTGCAGAGCATTGCAAGGAGTGAAGGATGAAAAAATTGTCAAAGCAATATTATCTTGTGTGAGGTCAAGGAAATTATCATTAGAGGAAATGTCTGAGGAATTTCAAAAGTAAGTTTGTCGAATTATTTTTATTTATTTCTAGATTATATTTTTCTTTTAAATATAACATATTGTTCTTGGTAGTATTTGTTATACATATCATTATATTAACTTTTTTTACTTTATCTATGCAGTCACAAAGTTTATATGAAAATTCAAAAACAAATGGTTAAATTGTTGAATGAAGATAGTTGGGATGATGTTGTACGCAACTATCCAGATTCATGTTCTACATCAACATTAAATTTTTTTTATCTTGCATTTAAAAGGGTATGTTGATTTATACATTCATTTTTATTCATCTGTGTACTATTTTAAATTTATAACTTACACATATATTTGTTATTTTATAAAAGATGAAGAAGGATGATAATGGAGCTCCAGATAGTTTCAGAACCTTTATTGAAAAAATAAAGATCGAAAGACTGAAGAAGCAACGTATTAAGAATGTTGAACTTGATCCAACTTTACTCATTTCATTTGGAATGGGCTAGACACTATTCAATATCAAGTAATACAAGGCGACTGTGAAGACATTGCTAAAGTCATACCTAAAAGGGATTATGCCCTAGTTATTGCAAATATTTCCCATGGTTTCAATATTCCAAACATTGACTATGATAGTGACCCTTATACTTATCAAGCTCTTAGTAAAGTGGTTGCGGGATTGCTAGAAGTCACATCATCATCATTATGGAGATTTGTGACATTTCATTCAGACACACAATTGGCAATGTTATTGTCAAGTTTCAAGGGGAAAACAAATTCAAGAACGCAGCTTACATGGTAAGACGTTTAAAATGTATATTTGATTAATGTTGAAAAATTAATTTATGTACAAGTTAATTGAACTTTTACTATTTCATGTTACAGGCAAAAGTCAAATATTCTTAACCGTAAAGATCAACTATTCATAAATTATTGTGAGTTCATCCATATTGATACTTGGGCAAAAGATGATAGCTATATGTCTATGGTTTTTAATCGGGTAGATGGAAAGAGTCATAGCCAAATACTGACTTATGATGTTGCTGTGAGAAAACTAACATATGAAGACAAAGAAGCAAAAGGAGAGATGGTTAACATTTATCAAAAACCACAGTTATTGATTAACTATCTTATAGACATATGTTCAAATGAAGGAGATTGGGTTCTGGATTTATTTTCTAGCTCAGGTAAGCTTTATTATATGGAATTGAATTTCAATATGTTATTTCTTAATTAATATGTCAGTGTACTAATTTACTTCATTATTTCTTTTGTGCTTGATAATTAGGTACAACACTAGCATGTTGCCTTCAAAAAAGAAGAAATTGCATTGCAATTGAAAAAGATCCAATACAGTGCAATTTCATTCAGCAAAAAATAATGCTCTTCAGTTTCTTGCAAGTGCAATGCAAGAAATTGGGTTGAAAAAAGGGGACTTTAGTGAATCACATGTGGCAAAAAAGGCAAAGGAACCCCAACCACCATTACACAAAATGATTGGAAAGGCATATATTGGAATATTTGCAGACATCAAAGATCCATTAGAAGAGGAAAATGAGCAAAATGAAGCAGAAAATATTGTGGAAGAAGACAATGATGAAACTCTAGAGGACGAAGAGTTTGGATTACGTGACATTGTTGATTAAATTTAAGTTATGCTTAGAAATCAAGCTATTTTTTGTAACTATTAATTAGTTATACGCGTAATGTTTTGACTTTGACATTTTATTAGAAGAATATACACTCAATTAAGGTTGTTATGTGTTCAATATTTGTATTATGTGATTTTCACATTAATTTGTATGTTAATCATTATTTTTTGAAAAAAAAAAAATTGATTATTATTATTTTTTTGACATGAACTTCATAAAAAAACTATTATTTAACCATTTTTGGTTAAAAAATTTCCGTAAAAATTGTGATTTTGACATGTCATTTCTAGCAAAAAATTATCAAAACGTGTATTTTTTTAGTTGTATTTATGTTAAAAATGGTTATTTTTATGTCAATGGTTAAAAATTATTGTTTTTAGAGGCAATTATTTCATGTGGATTGAAAAATTAATTAACGATGTATAAATATGTAGAATATTCAAAAATCCAAAATATCAACCTTCTTCTTTAAATAATGGGAAACAAATAAAAACCTCATACAAAAAAAATAAAAAATTAAAAAAATAAAAATAAAAATAAAAAACAAGAAAAAATATGAAGAAGAATACCACTTCAAAAAATTATTAATTAGGGAAATAATTAATTTACATTTTCATACATTAGAAAATAAAATAAAATAAAAATTAAAAATAAAAAAGAGTCTTTTAAAAAAGGCCCTGGTATAGAATTAACACTTTTTTCAATTAGCATGAAAATCACTACCATTCTAAAATGCAATGTACATAAAAAAATTTATAGTGCCAAAATCTATGCTCTAAAAAAAATATGTGTGTTTTGCATCACCCCTTTTCAAAATCGGGTCACTTTTTTGCTATCTCTACAAAACGGGTAACAGTATCAATTCCCGTTTCAAAGTTTACATTGTTCCAGACTGTGGCCAAGATTGTGTTGCCTTGTTGGGCCTAGGAATCCTTGCAGGTAAATGGTGGGATATACGGTAAAACTTAGAGGTAGATTGCTCTCTATTGGGCTTGGTAATCTCGTGATAGGATATGTGGTAAACCCTAGAGAGTGGGTCTCAGTTTAAGGCCTAGTGATCTGGTGTGGATTGTGGTAAAGCATGAGAGACTAGGAGACAGGAAAATTCCTTACAATGTAGGTGGAGAAATTTGGTGGCATCCATGCTTGTCTGGCCTAGTGATTTGGTGGAGATCATGTTAAAACCTGTTATTACATGTTGATTGTGTTGGCTTAGTGATCGAGTGTGGATTATGATAAAGCCTAGTTTCTATTGATGACGGTGAGGTGGTTTAGCCTCGGGATGCTCCTGGTTGGTTCATGCTTGGAATATGGCATGAGGGTGAATGGTTGAAGAGAGATTTGTCTCAACCATTCTATGGTTGGGTGGAACATGGTAGCACCATCCTAAGTTTGTATTTGGCATCATTAATATGAGGTTATTTCTCCTTGTATTATATTGGTTTATATGTGAATCATATGGTTGTGATTTCATTGGTATTTATATTGCTATTATGTTAGTTATGTATGTGTTTTATGAGAGTGGCTATGTATGGCTCTCATCATGTTTTTACTTGTAAATGAATGGACATTGTATCTATGACCTAATAGATGATAATGTAGCAAATGATATGAGGTACCAATGGCTTTTAATGATTCTCATATAAGTATGAGATCCTTATGCTTAAATATGTTGTTTACACCTGTAGATTACATATTTGTGATATGTTTGACGAAATTCCAGTCATGGCTAGTAAGGGTCTTGATCAGAAAATAATCCTAGATGACTTTTTACTCAAAAATGAAAGTCAAAGGATGCTTCTGGAAATAGTCTTATTGCATAGATCATTTTATTCTGAATCTAATGTAACTTGAATGGGCTGAAATGGACTTCGAATGCAGAAGTTATCGCAGAAAGAAGATTGCCCCTTATCCATAGAAAATGAGGCATTTCTTATAAAAATGGCCTAAAAGGCTCATTGAAGAAATCAGATCACAAAAGGCCAAAGGGAAGGACTTAGGCCAAAGGTAGAAGGAACCCTGATTGCGACCTCCGACTTATCACATCGGAGATAGGCCCGCATGCTATATCGATACCCCAAGCGGAGCGATTGCGATATGCGATGCATCGGCATCGGTGATCAGCAAATAATATATATATATATTATATATAGTATATATATATTATATATATATTATATATATATATATATAATAATATATATATATATTCGGTCGGCACAGTCCATACTCAATGGAAAGAACCCCAGGTCATTACAAATGTGATAGCGATATGCGACGTACGATGTCAGCCGTCGGATCGAAGAGTCAGATCAACGATTAGGATCTGATCCGAGCAATCGGCGGATCGATGATTGACATGATCAAAGGGAAGACCCCAGGGCTGTTGCAATCATGATGTGCAATATAGTGACGGGGCCAATAGTGATACGCCGATATCAGCGATCGGTGATCCCCGATACAAGGGTTGTTGACATGCGATATGTGGTTGCAATATGCCGATAAATCGCGGACCCGATGGGGATTATCAGCGCGATTTCATAAGTTTTGAAATCCGTAAATTCGGGATTTCTATGTATTTCCCGTGTATTGGTTTTTTTGGCCAATACACCATGTGATTGCGATTTGCGATGGAATGGCAGACCCGATAGGATTTTAAGCATGATCCTATATTATTTGAAGCCTGGTTAAATGCCCATGATCAGGTTTTCATGCATTTCCTGCAGGGAAAATTTTAAGAACCCCCCTAAATTTATATGTATAATAAATGGGCGAATCTCCATGGTATATAGGAAAAATGGAAGGCGATTTTATCAATAATATAATATGTATATCTAATTTTTTGGCGAATCTCTCACAAGGCATGGCGAATATTTTACTCAATTATAAAATCTTGGAAGATCTTTGCGAGTCTTTCACTAAATAATAAAACTTTGTAAAGTCCTAGTGAATCTTAGCACTGTGAACTCTTAGAGAATTTTTTGAAAAAGTATAAAACCATATATGACAAGAGTCACATGGTGGCAATATCACTGTTTTTTTTTCACATTTCCACGACATGGAACTTGTTTATAAAATTATAAAAAAGCCAACCAAGTCCCTTATAATATGCAGGTAAGCTTATAACAGAGTCTGATACCTACACTATGCTTGTCTCATTCAAGTGCCATAGCTGCTATACTTAACACTATGAATCAAAACTCTCTTAGAACTCAAATCTATAGTGTAATTAAAACCTTTGGAAATTGAATCTGACAACTCTATAAAAAGGATTAATGAAATAGAAGATTTTGTGAATGAGCCCACTAACTATCACTGCTAAACAATCAATATAGACTATGAAGTCGTCCATCTTGATCACAATCGTGGTCATGATCAAGGGAGTGCGACCACCTGGCCTGACATAATGGCCATCATAGCTTCCAATAATCAACAACCACCTTGCAAGGACATCCTAGCTCATGTCTCATGAATTTTATTCATCAATCTTAACTGATATAACTCTTATAAAGATAATATTAGAATCCTCTCCAGATTCACTGTTAATACAAGGGTAAAGGAAATTTTCTAGCTCAATGCACTAGCCAATACCAACTTTGGTATTTGTGACCCCTTTGTGGGGATGCACCTACCCTGCCCTGTTGAATTTCTGCCTTGTAACATAGTTCAAGGATCACAAGACTTTTCAATCTTCCTACTCCATTAGACACACTTTATATGCTATACATAGTGAATGGAAAAGAAGCATTACAGAACACACAATTTCAAATAAGGAAGAAAAATCTTAGCCAGTTCAATATCAAAATCTTAACCACTGATTAATAAAGAATAACAATTAGTGTAATGAATTGTTCCAAGTTATTTATTTACAAGCTGTAAAGAATGTAGTGGAATGGAAAATATTACTTAGGCAACCCTTCAATATTTTCTACTAATATGTCTGTGCATGTACATATGAAATTAAGAGCATTGTTGAATACAAAGTTTCCTTTTCTCTTGCCTCCATTTTGACAAATTAGTGTGAAATCAGTGTCACTTTGAATCTCCTTTCCTATGTGGATGTTTTGACAAATCAATGTGAAATCAAAGTCACTTTGAATTTCTTTTCCTGCGAGGGATCACATCCACAATTGATTAGTAAAAGATAATATACTATATATTATGTTCAAGAAACTGACTTCAATCTACAGTGGAAACGAGACCTCAATTCTTATTCTGAATTTGAATATCTCCGGACAGCATAAGAGATAAAAATGCATATGGCCTTAGTAGCTAGAAAACAATCACTCCATCATTAGAAGACCACCTAGATTTTGGCACTTAATCTAAATAATGGCACTAGTTGCGTGCTTATTTGCATTAACAACAATGTTTCAAAGCACACTTACTGGAAAAGTTGTAACGTTCCAATAATATTTAATGATAGCATCTGAACCTCGTAGCTATGGTGGGGAAACTAGGGAACCCAAATCTTGGAAGATATCTCATACCAAATCTGAGAAAAAAATAAAAAAGGGAAAAAATCAAAATCTATAAATCAAGCAATGAATTGTTTACAAATCAAATACAATTCCTTTAACTAATAGTTAAATTGTGGTGATATATTTAAATATTTAGTAAGAGGGGAACTTCAAACCATGGAATATTACCTTTTTCATCACTGTCATCCCTCAATGACTAAGATTACAAATCAATACTTATGGAAAGATTGTAAGAAATTCTGTGAAATAGTAAAGCATAACCTCTATTTTCAAGCAACAAAATCAAGACATTGTTACATCAAGAGCCATAATTGATACATACTCAATGAACCAAGTCCTTGTATGGCACATGCTTGTTTCACAACCTCTATTTTCTCAATAACAAAATCAAGACATTGTATGTGGTTATTGCCAAAAGGAAACTGCATTCTAATTTGGAAGAGGATCTTATCAAAAGACATGGATTTATTCAAAGCTACAAAGCCTAATGGGTTACTGAAAAATAAGTTGGAATATGGGATCATGATACTTAAATTGAAAAAATATGATTTCCTTTTAGAAACATAGCAGTTATACAATGTTTTTTGAAAGCATTAGAATTTGAAATTGGGCCTTTATATCAAGACAAATTTTCATTAACAGAATGTACTTTCCTACCTGAAACGTTGTAGATATCCAAGAAAAACTTGAAAAACATAAGAGAACTTAGCATAATGTACTTTCTTTCCTTCCTTAACACTCTTAAAGAGTTGAGGTTCCCCAAGCCATCAGGTAACTTTCGAAGAAAATCACAGTTAGTAATAGTCAAATTCACAACTGAAGATGTGTCACAAATACGAGGGGGCATCTCCCCCAAATCACAAAAGTGCTCCAGGTTAAAATCTAGCATTATTGGAAGCTTAATGCTTGACTGGGTGTTATTGAACCCAGACATTTTCCCAATCTTCACTAAAATCTTAAAGATAGCTTCTCTAAGTTCTACGTGACTTTACTATGCTCTTGAAGTGGGGGCACATGCAACCTCTCCAAGTGAATAGTCTTAAACTAAGTGAAGATAAAGTCGATAGATCATTCAGTGTGGATCTATTTAACCCATAATTGAATACTATGTCTCTCTTGAACCCATAATTGAATACTATTAGGAATTTCAAATTTTTCATGGAACTCAAAAATGTTGGAAGAAAGTATTTGCTTCGAGAAAAGAGTAAAACTAAAGCCTTTGCTTGGGGACAATTGATGTCACACCACTAATACTTCTCCATGGAATCTGTATAGGTAAACCACAAATGCAGAATTCCATTAGAATATTGTGTTTATTGAATACACAAATGAAATCATCACCTTTCTTTAAAATATATTTTGAAATCAAAATTACCGAAATTACATATCGATAACCTAGTGGGTGTAGGATAAAATTCACCCCTGTCATTCATAGAAAACATGAGAAAAAACCTAATACTATATATAAAACCAAGAAAAATTCAAATTCAGCACTTCTAGGGACCTCGTAACCACCCTGCCAATACACAAGTATGTTCCTATTTGCAGTTAGAAAAATTACCCAAATTACAATCTATTTTCTCCAGCCTATGTTGGAAAGTTATAAAAGGATGACTAGTGCAATCAATCCATTCCTTTTAGCCCTGGATTTGTTTCAGTTTAAAACAGAAGTATACAAATATACTTGTCCAATGTCTATGCTTTAACCATTCACCTTAAGATGTTTTTACAATATAATTTCCTAAGCCTATTTAATATCTTCATTATCATAAAAACCAACCTATATCCATCTTAACTCCACATCTACCACTCTTAGGGGGATGAAATCTATTTATCCCTCTGAGCACTTGGTAGACCCAGAATTAAGATAGATCTAAGATAGAATTTCCCCTTTAAATAGTCTATGCTCACATGAATACCATGGGTCAATACCATGGGTTATCATAAACCTGGATTAAAATTAAATTAGTCACCATGACTATTTGCAGTTAGTATGGCTCCATCAACTGTCATACTATCCTCCTTGGCAAGTCTCATACCTCTGCTCTCCATGTCAAACTTCAAGAAAGAGAGAAAGTCTTTAAAAATCTATTTATCTCTGGGTACGCAGTTTCTCTCAGCCTTACCTGCGTGTACGCAACCCAAGTTCACAATACCTGCGTACTTGTACGCTCTGTATGTAAAGGGGTGGGTGCGTACCCCTGTAAAGGTCAAAAGGCGCGAGTTTCATCTTAAAAAGGTTACTTGTGGTCATTTCTAGAGCATTATAGAAGCTTGTTTGATGTGTATTGAGCGCCTCCATATGGTTCATGTATCCCTATGAAAGAGGAACTTATCCCATCAAGAGAGGAGCTACCCCATCCAAAGAGGGGCTTATCCCATTGATGTTGGACCTGATTAACTTCCTGTAGAGCATTATAAATACAGACATTGAGCCAGAGGAGGAGAGGAAAAGCTGAACATTTCAAAGGGTAGATGCTGCTGGAATTAGGACTTCCTTGTAGAAGCTTGTGAGGAGAGATTCCCATCCTTTCTTGTTTCATTTGGAAGTGGGTGAGCTTATCAAAGTAAAGGAAAACTCTTGCTGG
>APFE030659386.1:1036-43448 GCA_000404065.3 Pinus taeda
GTAGAGAGAGAGAGAGAGAGAGACAAGGGAGTGATGGAGAGAGAGTGAGGGAGAGAGGAGAGTGGGGGGAAGAGAGAGAGAAGGAGAGAAGGGGAAGAAAGAGAGGTAGAGAGGAAGAGGGAGGGAGGGAGAGAGATATAGATATGGAGAGAGAGTGTGTACATTTGGGGTGTGAGATAGAGAGAGGGCATACGAAAGAGAAACATAGATATGAATATAGATATTATATAGTAATATATAACCAGCCTAGATCCATCTTAACCCAGATCTATCCATCACCGAGAGGGATCAAATATCTCAAGGTGCAAACCCTTCCTCATGTTCTTCACTCAAAAAATAGGTTTGCACCTCATGAGATTGGATCCCTTTCGGCACTTGATAGATGTGGGTTAAGATGGATCTAGGTTGGTTTTATTTAATTTGGTAAGAGGGAGAAATGCAGAGAGAGAGAGAGAGAGAGAGAGAGAGAAGGGAGTGATGGAGAGAGAGTGAGGGAGAGAGAAGAGTGGGGGGAAGATAGAGAAGGAGAGAAGGGGAAGAAAGAGAGGTAGAGAGGAAGAGGGAGGGAGAGAGAGAGTGTGTACATTTGGGGTGTGAGATAGAGAGAGGGCATACGAAAGAGAAACATAGATATTAATATAGATATTATATAGTAATATATAACCATCCTAGATCCATGTTAACCCGGATCTATCAATCACCGAGAGGGATCAAATATCTTGAGGTGAAAACCCTTCCTCAAGTTCTTCACTCAAAAAATTGGTTTGCACCTCATGAGATTAGATCCCTCTCGGCACTTGATAGATCTGGGTTAAGATGGATCTAGGTTGGTTTTATTTAATTTGGTATTGTATTTGTAACAACCTCCAAGGTAAATGTGCATTAAAAAAAACATAATAGGAACAAAAATACAATAAGCATATCAACCATCAAAATCCATATATACATCAATACATTTGCACATGAAAATCAAGAGAATGATTTTTTTTCATTAATAAATGCAATGAACCAACTGGAGATGGGACTACCACGTTCCACCCAACCATAGATTGGTTGAGCCAAGTCTCTCTTTAGCCAATCACCCGTGTGCCATATTCCAAGCATGAATGTGGGATCTCATAGAACACATCAATCAAATCTCATCCAGGGCTTCCAGAGGTCACCCACCTCAACCCATCAAACAATGATTCCACCTCACGGTCGGACATCACCAAAAACCATCATCAGGTTGGTCTCCATCCAAGCCTTCCAGAGCGTTTGTCCAACCAAGGCTTCTAGAACTAGTAACTCAACCCACAACTTATACAGGGCTTCCAGAGTGTTTTTCCAACCAAGGGTTCCAGGACTACTAACTCAACACACCAAGGGTTTCTAGAGCATTTGTCCAACTAGAGCTTCCAAGACTAATAACTCAACCCAAGCTGTTACAGGGCTTCGAGAGAATTTGTTCAACTAGGGCTTCCAGGACTAGTAACTCAACCCAAGCTATGGAAAAATGAGAACCAACAAAAACAAAGCAATGAAAGTAAACCCAAAATCACCATGGGTATCCAGGAAATGGAAAGGTTAGGCAACTGAATGTCAATCCCAGCCATCCTCCATGCCAATAACAGATCATAACCAATAAACCACATCCATGTGCCATGCATGCGAAAATTAGCGAAGAAATCATACATGCAACTCAGTACTTGCAAGAAAATATGATGTAGCTGCTAATGTTGATGCCTTCTTGCACTTTCCTACTCTTCCTTTGCCTTCTTGCTCCAAGAATCCAAGTATGTCACACCCTCCAAGAGTGCTCCAAGAAAAATCTAAGTAACCAAGAGTATGATAAAAAGAGATAGAATAATGAGAGAGATCCAAAACTGAACTCACCAAGTCTTGCCACTGATCCTCATAAGACTTTTTATTAATGAGGCCTCTATTTTCTTCATTTTCCATTATTTTCCTTTAATTTCCTCCTCATATGAAAAATGTGACCTTTCACCTTCCTTTTCTCCTAATTTCCATTATTTTTATAAATAAATATGCCAAAATACCTTTTTGCCTCTTTAATGCCTTAGTCGTTGCCTTTGCCAATTTCCTTAGCCATAAACAACCAAATGAACACCCTAGGATGACCTGTCCATCATTCAACTTGGAATACGTGTCCCATCATCTGTGGTATTTATATATTTTTACGTAGAATTTTCATCAGGGCTGTTACAGAACCCTCCCCCTTGGGGGAACACTATCCTCGGTGTTCAATGACACCTATAACCAAAATAATTTTGAAAACAATTTATAACACAACTCGTTGCAGTATTTACAATGAAATATCTGCTCAAAATCAAAACATCATGACAACATACCACATAATGGAGCTTTTTAACGTAGCTCATTATAGTATTTACAATAACCACATATACATATACACATATGTACATTTTCTCAACCAACAAATAATATAATATGATGTCGCAACAAGGGAATCTAGAGGCTCACACCTCCACCCTCAAAGTAATACTAGGATCCACCTCCTTCCCAGGAAGTCTAGAATCCACTACAAGTTCAAATCTGCATCCAATGTCCAATGTTATAATCCCATGCCACTTATCCTCTCAGCGAACAGTTACCAGCTCATTGTTCCAGGGAACACTCCCAATGTGCATCCGATTCCATATGGCAATTCTAATGACCAAAACAAATCCATCCGTGACCTTCCCTTCTCTGCTACATAGTCCCTCGAGAATTCAGTCACCCCTTCCATGCAGTCATTCACCTTCCAAGTTCTGCTAGCACCCCCATCTCAGGCATCCCATCCCTTGGCAAGGGTTCCTCGCATCAAAAGATACAAAAACAAAGGCATATACCTGCCTCAACGCATCATACTATTCATAGCATGCTCATGGAAATCAATGGACACTATTGGGTACCAGTGTCTGACAATGGGCCTGTTCTTGAACTGCTTTACCAGCATACTGCTACCTGTTTCAATTCCTTTGTTGTTGCTAATTCTTGTAGTTGATTTCAACCACCCAATTGGGCTTGTTCATTCTTCCTGTACCAAGAACATAACTTCCACTAGATTCAAAATAAATTTAAATAACTTCAAATCATACCTCATTGGTAGTCCATCAATAAGGTACACTTGGAATCCTATTTGCTTCTTGTCACAGGAAGTCAACTAACATCTTTGACCAAATCAACATGTATAAAAATATCACATGAGGTTAGCTCAAAACATAACCATCATAGATCAAAATCATAAATCACATGTAACCATCATAAACCAGAATCATAGATCACATATAATCATCATATACCATAGTCATAAATCACATGCATAATAAAATTGAAATAAAATGATGCTACTTATCCTTTCCTCAATCCTTAGCTTCTACCTTTGTCTTTGTTCCATACACACTTCGGATCGGTTGCTACACTCAAAAAACACCCAGCACCTTCTCCTTAACCATGTGCATAGACACATAGTGTGCATCACACACATACAACCACACGACATACCACACGACATACCACACCATGCAATACATGCATCTATACCTGACATACAACACATACACCTACACCCAGTGTATAACACAGTGCATCCCTTTATACCTGATGTGGAATACCACCCAATACATGTACCTACACAGAGTACAACACAACAAGTATACACACCACAATACCATGACTACATGATGCACATACATAATACTGCATGCCCATAACACAACATCAATGTTATGCACACAATACCACACGTACACCAGTACCATATGTACAACATGTACACAGTACCACTTATACACTGCACCACCTGCACAATGTGTGCACAACGTCACATGTATATGCCACCACCTGCACAATGTGTACACAATGCCACATGTACATTATACCACTATACAATGTGTACCTAGCATCATCTGTACACAACACTACATATCCAACATTTACATAGCACCATATGCACGCATGTCGCATATACATCATGAAGATAGTACAATATGTATACAACACCCCATATGTAATATTCACACAACCCTTTTTGTACCATCCTGTACATAACATTGCATAAATAACATGTGCACATGCTATGTATACACAACACAACGAGTGCACACATCATAGATGCAACATGTACAACATATACAACGTATGCTCAACAATAGTACCACACCTCCAAAACCAAATTGTCCTTACCAAGAAACCTTGCTTCTAGTATCTCATCCATTCTTATCCTAGCATGCCGCAGACCACACTACTTTCACTTTATTGACGTATCCTTCAATATTACTTGTCATAACATAAGCATAGGCATAATACAAGTATACAATACCAAATCATATCCACATGATACTGACCTCATGTATTTTTTGTGACTACTCTTCCCAATTGATTCCTCATAGACCAGGAACCTCTTCATGTCGTTCTCATGCATAAGCAAACATTCCTCCACAAGAATGGTCCTTGACAACCCTATTAGATATTAACATAGATACATGGATACATACATACATGTATAAATATTAGCATAAAACAATCATGATCATGTTAGACAACAACATACATACATGCATATATAATCCATTAGCATAAAGCAATCATGGTCATGTCAGACAATGACATTCATACATATATATTTTCTATATGTATATAAACATAAAAAAATCATGATCATAACATAATTACCATATAACATAAGGTCTAGGTTAAGAGAACTTCCTTATTTATGCAACACATGCGCAACATTGAGAACAACAGTTCCCAACATAGCCAAGGCCTATGACACCTCAAATCATTTAATTTACCTTTTCTGGTTACATTTCTTGCGTATGCATTGCTACTATCCATTTACCACAATGGACCCAACTAGTCCAACAAACTGTCATATTCTTTCCTTCCAATGTGCTTACTCATGCATAAAGCTTCATCTAGGTCTTATATAATTGGTTGGGTACCCCACATCTCTCCCGATTTCCATCGACTTTTCTCTTTCCCAACCAATTCCCAAGACTCAAAACAAAAAAGGCAAGACAATAAACAAACAAGAAGAAGACGATAAAAATATATAATAACATGACTCCGCAAACAAAGTGGTATGGCCATACACTAGATATAAACAAAGCCGTAAATCAAGCTCAACAGTTCATAAAAGACCAAAAGCACGAGACTAACAACAAAAACCATGGCTCAATCCCCATGGTTCCCAGGGAAAGCTCAACCCGAGCCTTCTTCGAGATTTCATGGAAACCTCTCTTGGCATGCAACTCCCTGCATCTTGCTTTCACATGTCAACCACATGTTCCAAATATCAAGACAATCATATTTATCAATTTGAAATCAACATTAACAAACAATCATGTCTTAATCCATAGTCATTAGACATAATGTTACAACTATCAACTACATTTAAGTACATATCGACTGTATCAACACATACATGTTAGTACAATCATCTTAAAACAAGGTCATTGGAACACATACTCATATTAAGCAATTCATCAATCATTCAACCACTTGCAAACATACCATGTTAAATAAATAAACTAGGCACCAAACACTCAAACACCAAATAGACGTCATAATCAAACAACCAATTACCAAATATAAGACATAAGAAAACTCATACCTTAATGTATATCTGGGGAGGCTATCTTATCTACACAATAAGGCTAGGTTAGCATGATACAAATTTACAACACATTAGCTCAAGCAATCATAAGATCATGATATCCATAACAATATCTAACTAACATGTTCACATTCTAAACTCATACACAACTATCGTTCACACATATGCAAAGTCAATCTAGATTAGTATGACACCATCTCACAAATATGTTGGTTCATACCTGAATATCGCAACCATAATCATCTATATAGGTCAAACCAGGTTAACACAATACATATAACATCAAGATCTTCAATGCAATGAACATAACCATCACGCATATGACCAATCCAAATTATAACATCAATGTCTCGATGAAATAACCCTAATCATCAAGTTAACGTCATATAACAACAATAAGCTATAAATCATGCTCATCAACAACATAAAACCGAATCATAAAGCTAACTGTCATATAACAATCAACAAGTTAACCTATAACATACTCATCAGCAACATATAGCATAATCATCGTGTTATATAATATAAAACAACAATAACAATGAATACAACTACATGTTACTATCATTCTTGACTATCCAACACATGTGAATATAACTACACTAATCAACCAACATCTATCATGAATGTAACCATAACATCAAAAGACATGTACATAAACCTAATGTATATTAACCTAATGCATATAAAATCGTTAACTTACATACTTGCATGTCGAACATACAATACCTGTATGATGATCTGCTCTTACCCCAAAGTCCAATGTTGCATCCTCATTATAATGATCTGCATCTCTTGCTCTATCTCAGCCAACATATTAGCATCATAACATCCAATAGCACCATGATGACCTAAATTGCATACAAAGGCATGTTTTACCTACTATACATGCATAATCATAACCAAGACCATACACGCATAACAACTGCATATACACACATAAAAAATGAGTACTAAACCATATACACATCATTCTAGCTAGGGTCCAGTCATCAATGCATGACCATATCAAGTACATAAACCATGACCTCATGCATGACAACAACCATTACTCCATTGTACACATTGCCACATGCATCCAACAATATGCATAAGCAATGCCAAATCAACTACACCTACGCATAAACGCATGTAGTCAAACATAAGTGATCAAATCTTGTAATCAACCTACAATATTGATAAATGTAATCCAAAATATTCAAGAATGTAACCTAACATATAAGGATGTAAGTAGATATCATGAAAGAAACATATAATTCATACACTGTCAGTCACATGTTCAAAAAAATCAAGACATTGTGTCTATTAGTTTGAAATCAGCTTTCGTCAATACTAAAAACCCAAGAGCTACCCCCTTACTATCCCTGGTCCACACTAATGTAGAAGGAGGAAACTACTATAATGGTCCAATCTCCAATGTCCAATTATGGAAATGGGATCTAAAAATATCTATTAAATTTAACCATACTTAAAAAGAAAGTGATTTTTATTTCTCATACATTTGTATGAGACTAAGTAAAAAAAAATGCACTTATTTCACTTGTAACATCATAACTAAAAACATGCCACTTTTCCATTTCCTTACATGCAACTTTTCAAATTCCTTGCATGCAACCTTTCAAATTCCCTACATGCAACTCTTCAAATTATTTGCATGCAAATAGGCATAGATCAACTACATCCATATTATCATACTACAATACTATTCCATCTAAGAAAGAATAACATTTTCTTCAAACATTTACCATACTTTTACAGTTTCCACAAACAACTACTATACTATTACATTTGCATGTAAGCATTTATTCAAACATTTTACATGCAAAATAATATAGAAAACTATTTGCATACAAGTAAGAATATATCAACTACAAAAATACTATTACACATCAATACTATCCCCAAACATAAACAACATATTCGTTGGGGCATTTTATCAAACAGTTTGTATACAATTACTCATTGAACCATTTAAGCATTTCATCAAACACTTTGCATGCAGACTAATAAATTGAATGTTCAATGCATATATCCTAAACTGTAGTAGTACAAGTTATGGAAACTTAACCATATGATCAGTGAAATTATTCATGACTATTGTTCAAGTTTGAGTTTATGATATTTGATAGATGAAAAGTTATAACAAAATACCAACACAATCATATTTGGTGCACAATTCTTGGAGTATCTAGAAAGCTTAATTTACACTGGTCATATCTCCTAAAATATAGTGAATAAATGTCTGAAATTTGTATCACAATATAAGTGGGATTTCCTCTCATTGTGGAAAACTTTTCAACTCCCGAGAGTGCCCAAAATAAACATTATAAAAAATATGTCAACGTGACCTGTTTGAGAGTTGATTTTAGGAGCATTCAGAAGGCTCAACTCCCTCTGCTCATATCTCCTAAAATATTGGGACCCAATATCTAAAATTTCTACCACATAATCATTGGTATTTCCCCTCAATGTTGACAATTTTTAGCTTCTGAAAGCCCACAGAAGTTATTGCAGAACTTCCAACCTGACCTTTTCAAACGTGCATTCAGGAAGGTCATCTTCCTCAGATCATAATTCCTAAAGTATTGTGAACCAATATCTGAAATTTTTGCCACAGTATCAGTGGGATTTACCTTAAATATTGACAAATTTTCAATTTCTAATATGCCACAGAAGAAAAGTTATAACAGATATGATAAAAATGTCTAAAATTTAACCTTTGTTCTTCATTTCACCTATGATAGAGCCCATCCAGTCCCAACTGTTTGAACCATTCTCTGATACCACTCTGTAACAACCTCTGAGGTAAATGTGCATAAAAAAAAACATAATAGGAACAAAAATACAATGAACATATCAGCCGTCAAAATCCATATATACATCAATACATTTGCACATGAAAATCAAGGGAATGATTGTTTTCATTAATAAATGCAATGAACCAACCAGAGATCGGACTACCACATTCCACCCAACCATAGATTGGCTCAACCAAGTCTCTCTTCAGCCAATCATCCCCGTGCCATATTCCAAGCATGAATGTGGGATCTCATAGAACACATAAATCAAAAATCATCCAGGGCTTCCAGAGGCCACCCACCTCAACCCATCAAACAGTGATTCCACCTCATGGTCGGACATCACAAAAAGCCATCATCGGATTGGTCTCCATCCAAGCCTTCTAGGGCTTCCAGACCGTTTGTCCAACCAAGGCTTCCAGAACTAGTAACTCAACCCACAACTTATACAGGGCTTCTAGAGCATTTGTCCAACCAAGGTTTCCATGACTAGTAACACAACCCGCCAAGGGTTTCTAGAGCATTTTTCCAACCAGGGCTTCTAGGACTAGTAACTCAACCCAAGTTGTTACAGGGCTTCCAGAGAATTTGTTCAACTAGGACTTCCAGGACCAGTAACTCAACCCAACCTATGGAAAAATGAGAACCAACCAAAACAAAGCAGTGAAAGTAAACCCATAATCACCATGGCTATCTAGGAAATTGCAAGGCTAGGCAATCCACTGTCAATTCCAATCATCCTCTATGCCAATGACAAACCATAACCAAGAAACCACATGCATGTGCCATGCATGCCAAAACTAGTGAAGAAATCATACATGCAACTCGGTACCTGCAAGAAAATATGATATAGATGTAGATGTTGATGCCTTCTTGCACTTTCCTGCTCTTCCTTAACCTTCTTGCTCCAAGAATCCAAATATGCCAGACCCTCCAAGGGTGCTCCACGAAAACTCTAAGTAACCAAGAGTATGAGAGAGAGAGAGAGAGAATAATGAGAGAGCTCCAAAACTGAACTCACCAAGTCTTTCCCATTGATCCTCATAAGCCTTTTCATTAATGAGGCCTCTATTTTCTTCATTTTCCATTATTTTCCTTCAATTTCCTCCTCACGTGCAAAATGTGACCTTTCACCTTCCTTTTCTCATAATTTCCATTATTTTCATAAATAAATGTGCCAAAATACCTCTTTTCCTCTTTAATGCCTTAACCATTGCCTTTGCCAATTTCCTTAGCCATAAACAACCAAATGAACACCCCCTAGGATGTCCTGCCCACCATTCAACTTGGAATACGTGTGCCATCATCCATGGTATTTATATATTTTTACATGGAATTTTCATTATGGTTGTTACAATATTGATATCCTTAAAATAATACTATGATTAGATTGGATTTAAAAAACTTATTGTAGTTGTTTAAACAACTAGACTATTTTCTTTATAAGAAAGAAGAATAATTTCATTGTAGGATAGTGTTATTGTATATGAGGAATGATGTTCAAGAGATAAAAGACTAAATGGTATTATTGAATTCCCTCTATATGATTCCTGTATAGATTGTAATTACATTGTCCAATTGAATTCTCTCCATATGATTCATATAAATAGAGTGTAAGTGGTCATATTAATTTTCCTCCGTATCATTTTTATATAAATTGTCATATTCGAGAATCAATGCCATGGTAGAGAATATCCATGGTAAAGCGTGTCAAAATAATGGAGAAAACTAGAAGGTTTTCGTATTATTAGAACTTGTTATGTTTTTGTTTAGACTGACTACTTAATTAGTCCTTGTTAGTTTCCAAATCCTATATTTTAGGAATTTTCTCAACTAAGTTGTAATATTATAGATGTATGTGATAGTTGGCTTGATGAATGCAAGTGTGAGTGGTGCACTCCCCTACATCACCAAGTATCTCACTAGTGAGATACAACTCTTCTTCCAATAATTTGTCTTCGATATTTTCTAAGTTGGTATAAAAGTTGAGGGTGCTAGAATTAAGGGCGTGATTGTTGTGCTACATGAGGCCAGAGTTGAGTTTGTGAAAGAGCCATGCTTGGTGTCACTACAGGTCATGTTTGGTATCATTATTGTGGGCCATGTTTGTTGTAGTGAGTAATTGCACAATTTGTACAGGATGAATCCTGGATTAAAATGCCTAAATCTATTGTTGACTTGAGGGGGCCTGACCCAGGTTCATCATTAATTAGCCAAACAAATCCCTACACTACTGGCTCTTTCGGCATCAACTCACGGAATGTGGACTGAAGTATCATCCAAAGTAGTATGGGGGGATGCTGGAACCAAGTTTCCACACCCTTGAGATGGTTGTGATGTCGTTTTATCTCTTCTATCCCTACCTTCATGCAGGTGATCTCGCTCTAGGGCTTGTAAGACAAACCCTTTGTTCTGGCTTTCAATACCTTCGTGAAAGTACATGATCGACCTTCGCATAGCTTTAACCTGTGGCTTAGGTACTTTTGCTGTACTATAGTAGCGTGTCGTGTAGATTCCTCTATTATCCTAAGTGATTCGCTTATCTTGTCAAATACGTAATGTTATCACCACGTAAATAGAGGCTCTTACTTGCATTCACTTAACCAACACGTTTACATACATTTGCACATCATATAAGCATTATAAGTGAAATTCATACCCGACATAACAAGATGCATAAACAAAAAATAAAGAAGAAAAAATTGTAGAATACTTCTCTTTATTAATAATTCAGGATGGATACAGACTCGACCCGCCCTGTGCACTCAGCTGCAAGGGTCCGCGCACTTAGTTGTAGACTTCTACCCTAGGCCTCTACGTACTCAGCTGGAAAGCCTTGACCTATGCTACAACCCAACTTAGACTTCTACCTCATAGCCATCTCTCATACATCATATCTTCGTGTGTTTATCTTCTATTCCCTTTTTCAAACTACTTAGATCTTAGCTCTATTTATACAATCCCATAGTCTGCAGACCATGGGTAGATCTTTTACAGCCAACATTACATTTCCAAAATAAGGGCAGACAACCCTATGACTCTTTAACACCTATGCACTCTACGACCACAAAATGCGAAGTATTTACACTTGGATTACACAATTTGACCAAAATATTGGCTTTTGCCCAAAACTACCCTTGGGGGATCCTGCGCCCAACAAGCCCCCAACACAAACATCGTGACTCGCCCTTGAGTCACTTCGCAGGTGCAGAAATCTTAGCTCAAAGACCTCGCAGCTCCATTTGGATGACCACAACCTCGGCAGTGCACTGAGCGACCACTTGCTGGACTTCTTCCACTCTCTGCTCGGTCACTGCCACTGAACTGCCACCCTAAATCTTCTGCTGACTTACCTGTAGTGTTGCGATCTTTCCTTAAATGGAAGTTGTGATCATATATGTCTCATCTATCCATGGTTGTAGACGTGCTTTTAGGACCGCTTCTTTGTGTAGAGCGACATCCACGTGTTCCTTAAGCGCCTCTGCCTCCTACATCCGTGCGATCTAATGGATAAAGTGATCTGTGATGGGAATGGGATCCTCCAGCCACAAACACCCATCATGCACCAAGCATATTAGCTGCCTGATGATGAAGACGGTCACTAGGGCACAATGGTAATGTGGTACCCAGATCAGGTTGAGCAACCCGTCCTTCTCTACACCCTTGAGCCATGTCCGTGGCTCTAATTCGATCATTCTAGTAGTTGTGTAAATCCGTCGGTGCATTAGCTGCTCATTCGCTAAATGTGGGAATTTCTCATGATCTGTGAGGTCCCAATCTTTGAACTTTAGTATAAGAACCTGCCCTAAGTGTGGCACCTCAAAAACAATTTCATCCAGGAGCAACGAAGTTTGCAGGGAGCTCTTGCTCTTGTCTATGTCCTTTGGCACCTTAGCTTTGCCCTTGCGTGAAGGAACATATTTTGGTAACCTGGTAATAGGGTCCACACCCTGGGTTTCAACTTCCATTTCTAAATCCTCCTCACCTGCCAGGATTTTTTCAGATTCTTCCTCGTCGGCCTCTATATTAATGGCCTTCCCCAAAGTAAGCTTGGTCCTCTGTGGGTTTTTTGGTGAGATGCGCACTGGTGGCATAATCTGCTTATCTTTCTTTGGTCTTGGTGTCCAGGGTGATTTAGGGACTTTGAGTACCACTTCGGCATTCTCTGGGGCAACTTCTACTACATCAATTTCCTACGTGACTTCCTCAGCTGTCGACATTATTCTATTCAAGAGATCCTGCATCTCCTTCAGTAATCTCTCAAACACTGAACTTGATCTCAAAGCCTCAAAATTCGCACGGTCCATACACACCTGATAGCGTAACAACTGAATTTTCAAATTGCCAAGTGTTTTTCACTGGACAACCACCTCTGATTTATAGGGCCTTTTAAATTCAAATCCAACCATTCCCCCCACAATCGACCCATTAATGCTAAATTGGTGATAGATTCTCAAGAATCCAATCCAGAAATTTCGCCTTAAATGCCTGTCACCCGCTCCATTTGGCCACAATATGACCATCAAATCGTGAATAGTGACTTTAACGTTCACTTTCTGGCAGACCTGCACACTATTTCCATGAGTAGCACAACTACCTTCATGCTGTCGCGGACCCTATGACACTTCCCTGCTTCGAGTAGTCCTGAAATCGCACAGCTCCCCAACCCAAGCAGTTTAGTTTATAGTCTCGCGCCTCCTTTCAACTGCCTGGAGTGCTAAGATTGTGCTACTTTCATTTAGTCACATGGCTGGACTACCGGTGTATGGCTTCAAGCGATTGCCATTCACCTTTCCTGGGAAGGGTTCTCCATTTAACTTGACCAACTGTATTGCTCCTCCGTCGGTAATCTCCTTAATAACATAAGGCCCTAACCAGTGCATCCTGAATTTTCTGGGGAATTTATCAAACTTACTATCACAAAACAAAACCAGATTGTTTACCTTAAATGTGCACAGCTTGATGTGTCGATCATGCCATGCATTTTCACACTTCTTTTGGACCTGTTGGTGAAACCCAGCCAAAAATCTTTCTTCTTCGAGTTCATCTAACTGCACGAGCCTCTCTTCCAGGGCTCTGCGATCCATCATACCTATGATGCTTCTATGCACAGACTAGGCACAATGTATTCCATAGGCATTACGGCTTCCACACCATAGACAAGCCTAAAAGGGGCTTGTCCCGTCAGCTTTTTGCATGTTGTTCGATAATCCCACAATACTCCAGGCATGCGTAGGTCCCAATCACTTCATTGAGCATTGCAAACCTTGGTCAGCGCATTTTCAAGCACTTTGTTGAATGCCTCCACTCTCCCGTTAGCCTGTGGGTGGTAAGGTGTGCTCTTCTGGTGATATACCTGAAATTCCTTCGTTAGTGTGCTGATCATCTCATTCAGGAAGTACGTACCACGATCACTCATCAAGATCCTTAGACATCCAAGTTGCGTCAGTACATGCTCAAATAGGAACTTTGCAGCTGTAGCGCCCGTGCAATCCTTCACTAGCTGTGCTTTTGCCCAACTAGTCAAATACTCCATTGTAGTGATAATGTACCTCACCCCTATCTTCCCTTGTGGTTGAATGGGTCATACAAAATCTATTTCCCACTTCTCGAAAGGTTGCAACATCATTTTTTGATTCAAAGGCATTTTATCCCTCCACGATGGCCTGCATGTTCTTTAACATACATCACACGCCTTGCAATATGCTTTTGAATCCTGATGAAGGGTTGGCCACCACAACCTGGCACGTAGAATATTCTATGCGGTTGCTCTCCCTACATAATGTCCTCCCGTAGTGCCCCCATGAGAGTCCACGAGGATGCTTCTTCGTTCAAACTTAGGTACATACCATCGCAATATCTCATCAGTCCCCATCTTGTATAGATTCCTAGTAATGACAAAGAAATCTGCAGTGTGCACCACTAATTCCTTCTTTTGATGGACATAGTATCCTTCTAGTACAGTTATTGTTCTTAGGAAGTGTATTATATCCTCGAAATGAACATCCACGACACACACTACAAATAGCTGCACATCAGGCAATCCTTCTTCCAAGTTAGTAGGTTCCTCCCATGTTTCAACGCGTGATAAATGGTCTGGTCCTGCGTTCAATCGTCTAGGCTTCACAACATCTTCAAAATCGTACTCTTGGAAAAATAAGATCCATCTGCAGAGTCACCCCCCCAACATAGGCTTATTGACTAGGTACTTCGCGTAGAGTGATTTGTATACATCTTAAATAGCTAGTAGTGTCGGTACTTCTGGAGAGCATACACCATAGCTAGCCCCTCACATTCAGTGGTAGAATAGTTCTTCTTTGCTTTGGATAGTCTGAAGCTTGCGAACGTGATAGGGTGGTCCAAGCATTCTTCATCATCCTGTGTTAGTATTGTCCCCATTGCTATACATGACGCATCGACATGTACATGAAACTCTTTATTCCAATTCAGAAAGACTAGAATCGGTGCGGTAACCATATTTTATTTCAATATATCCAAGCTTTTCTTACAGTCATTGTTCCAAGAAAATGTGACATCCTTCTTCAACAATTTTTCCATCGGCGCGGTGATCTGGGCATAGCTTTTGATAAACTTCCTGTAATATCCTGTATATCCCTGAGTAGTGCACAACTGTTTCACACTCCTCAACACTTCCAAGTTCATTATCACCGTGATCTTCGCAGGGTCTACCATTAGTCCTTGTCTGCAAACCACATGCCCCAATAGGTTCCCAAAAGGAACGCAAAATAGACACTTCTTGAAATTGAACGTGATCTGGCATCTTCAACAAGTATCCAACATCAAATGAAAGCTTGCTACATGGTGCTTAACTAGCCCAAATATAGTCCAGTCATCAAAATAAACCTCTAGGAGCTTATGAATAAATTCCTTGAATGCCGCAACAACCACACGTGAAAATATTGCAGGCACGTTCTTCAATCCAAACGACATTACAATATATTGAAAGCAACCCCACTCAATCACTAAGGTTGTCTTGATCCTATCCTCCGGAGAGATTTTGATTTGGTGGTACCCAAAGAACCCATTAGTGAAGGAATATGCTTCTCAGCCAACTACATTGTCCAACACTTCATCTGTGAACGGAGTCGGGAAAGGATCATGCAGACAAGCGTCATTCAGTTTTCTGAGATCCATGCATATCCTTATCTCATCCTTCTACTTCTTCTCTTGCACCACCATTGGGCTTACCCAATCAGACTCTTCCACAGGCTCAATGATGCTTGCTACTAGAATTTTGTCTAGCTCTAAGTGGACCTTCTCCTTGTATTTCGGATTTAGGAGGCAAGGCCTCTACTTAACTGGCTTTGCCTCAGGTTTTAACGTGATCTTCATCACTCCTAGATCTCTGATTATTATTTTCAAATCTGTAAACTTGGTAGGGCATAAGTCCTGATATTTGCAGAGTAATTTAGCGACCTTATAACATTCCAGTGCACGACTCAGTTGAGTAGCCATTCAGGTTGAATCAGGTTTAAAGGATCTTATGGTATCCTAAATATGGCTGCTTTCACCTCTTGTAGCGCTTCATCAATATTATCAAACCCGTCCTCAAAACTAGATTTCATCATGAATCCTTTCTGCATGATATCCCATTCACATGTCCCATGGTGGAGCTCTGTTTCTATATACCAATTCATTGGGATAACATCCACAGCATGACAGAACAGGTGCACCCACTCAGGTTGTGGCTTTTCTCCATAAGCATACATCCATTTGGCTAGATGCGCATGCAGATCATTCTATCCATCGTACCTGTTTGTCGGTTGCATCTTAGGCTTCCCAAATTGTGCTCTCATGATCCTCCTACATTCACACCAATCATCAAAGCTTCCCTTGTCCGTACCCCAACATCTAGCAGGCGTAGTGCGTAGAGCCAAGTCCAAGGGTTGGAAGCATTGCTTTTCTAGCACCTCCCTTTCAAATGCATCCAAAAAGATATCTACCTCATTTAGACCATCACCAATAGGCAGATTTCTTACCTCTGACGACACACAATGTAGTGACCCGGTCATCATGTTGAAATTCAGCGTAGTTACCTCATGTAACCTATTCTTCCAGCGTTCTATTTCTTCATCGAAGTATGAAGTGCAGGAACTCTTGCTATCCCACGTAATCTATCCATCCGCGGTGTGATTCACCCAATCTTGGTCTCACATTGTTATCTTATAGATGTAGTCCAGATCATCATCACTCTCAGAATCGTTGACTGGTTCTGTATAACATGATCCTTTAGCAGGATCCAGGGGTATTATTACGCGCAGTGATTTCTTCTCAAAGATCATCTTTCACTTCTTCAGATTGATTACCCCATTCATATTAGTAACACAGTCAATTCCCAAGAGCGCGGGGTAGGGATTTCTATCATCCATTATCTCTACTACTTCAAAATCTTCTAGCATGCTTGCTCCCTCAATATCCACGGTCACCCCCTGCAGTCGCCCCATGGGTATAATTTTCCGCTGATTCGCCATCCTTAGCTGAATCAGAGACCATTGTAGCATAGGTCTCCCCATTCGATCCCAAGTCTACTTTAGTAGGACATTCGCATCTGACCCCATGTCCAAAATGACCTGATCCATTTCATACTCTCCTATTTGTGTGTTCAGTCTCATCTCTCGTCCTGTCCTTGTCTTATGCTTGCCAATCTTTCGTACCATGCACGGATCACCTAGCGCATTTCTAGCGCATCTATTGATGAGTTCTTGTAGCCCTCTTACAACCTTACTATCACGCAGTAACTTCATACAGGTTTACAGGAAATTTGTGAGCATAGAGGAGTCCATCTTCGGCTCAGTCTTATCCTTGCTTCTTGAAGTGGAGGCCTCAGAAAAGCTCTTCTTAGCTTCCATGAAGGCTTCTTGAGCACGCTCCAAATCAAAATTAGCCTCTTTCTTTAGGGCCTTGCGAACCCATGTACTATCTTCTGGTTGTTTCCCCTTGTCATCTCTCGTCGCGATTCCACTCTAGAGCACTAGATTTATGTTCGGATCTTCCTCGCGCGGCTCAGACCTCATCATATGCAAGTTTTGAGTCGAAGGAGGTGGTAGCACCCCTTTGTCATGTATCCTAGCTATCAGTGTAGGAAAATTTTCTATTTCACGATCAAATAGCATGCAACACTTGCACAATGGATGCATTTCATTAGTGCAATAATAGGCATAGTGTCCCGGTCCTTCGCAATTGTAGCAAATCAACTATCCTCGACTTGTACCAGGTCCTCCTCCGCCTCAACCTCGTCCATGCCTCTAAAATCCTATCCGCGCCATCCCTGCATTCTAGTCAAGGGGCCGTGTTTCAGCCTAAACCTTACAGGTGGGAGTTCTATCTATCATCAATTCATATCTACTACAAGTATGCTCATCATGTCCTACCAACCTACGGAATTTGCAGAACAATTGTTGCGATGCTTGTACATACTTCTGCAACAAGTGACAATTATTCATGGCATGTTTTCTGGCTACCTGACAGATACCACACCATAATGTAGGCCCCACGCTAGGTCCTGCTTGAGCCTCTAGCCTTAAAGGCATCGGTCCTCCTCCTGCGATGTAGTTTGCAAAGACCGGGCAATGGTCTTTGTCATGACCCTGACTCTTGCATTTCAAGCACCATACCTCCTCATGTATCTCTGGCCGAACCGTCCTATCCTGCTTCAGGCTTTGCATCTCAAGGCATAGATTCTTTAGCTGCACATGGATCTACTAGACTCCTAGATTAGGATCCTACATCGGATTTTCATGTAGCCTCATGGAAATCTCCAAGACCTTTGCTTGAGTTGTTATCTTCTGCTGCGACAACGCACTCCTTAAGTGTGGTAGTAGTGAAGCCACAAACCACTCGTGATGTTATCCATTTGTCAAGTTCATTTTGGGTTCACGGATCATACATTTCATCCTCTGATCTAGTTCCCAAGGCATCTCGCCTGGTTGCATCGCAATCTCTTTGAATCCCAAAATCGACTACGCTTCAAATTTAGGCCTGATAAAGCCCCTATTTAGTGCACTTGGATGTCTGCTACTCTAGCATTCGGGTTATCATTCAAGTACTTAATATACCAGGTTAGCGCATGATCTTGCAGAGCACTAACCAGTGTCTCTTTCTTTATATGATCATATATAACATATTGAGCTTCCCATACATCCCTCACAACGAACTAGAATTGGTCCGGGTCCTCATTTCCCAAGTCTTGAACAAAGGAAACTTCACTGTATTTGCCATATTGAAGCACAGTGGAGGTGGAGGTGATGGCAGTGAAGTCGGAGGTGGTTTGGGCATAGGTGGTATTCGCGGGAATCCTTGTCTTATTAGCTGAATAGCGCTTCATGGAGAAACCTTCGCTATCGTTTCTTCGTCCCTTTGTGGAGGTCAAATCAAGGGGCTATACTCCAGACCCTTATTTCCTTCTTTCCTATAAGTTTTCTGCTTTGCGTAGTCGCAAACATCAAGGTAGCTGCATAACCTGTTGTTCGTACAACAACATTTTAATCCAAGTATTCAAAGATTTTACTTACTATCCTCACGGTCCTCAGAGCTATCTCTAATACATCATACCTTCATGTGTTTATATTCTATTTCTTTTTTCAAAATACTTAAAGATTAACTCTATTTATACAATCCCATGGTCTGTGGACCATGGGTAGATCTTTTACATCCGAGATTACATTTCCAAAATAAGGGTGGACAACCCTATGACACTTTAACACCTACGCGCTCTGCGACCACAAAATGAGGAGTCTTTACACTTGGATTACACAATTTAACCAAAATATGAGCTTTTAGCCCCAAAACTACCCTTGGGGGATCCTGCCCCAACACCTATTATATCATGTTAATGCCAAAAACATGCATGATAAGTGACACATACTTGTTGCAATGGTTATGGGTAGATAATTCATTTATGATTTATGTGATAATGCAAGTGAGTCTTCTACAAAGATATCCTTGAAATAAATTTTGGGTCTTTGTTTCCTTGGCCACATAGAAGTGAATTGCGGCCAATTGTGTGTTTTTATCACAAATTTGGTCATGTAGTGTGTTGTCTTAACAATGGAAAATAGTGCATTGTTTGTTGTAGATTTGGACCTATGTCGTGCAAATAAACAACAAATGAACACGGAAGTGGTGTATTTCATCCTTGAAGGAGCTAAAGTGTAGTTAGAAAAGAAATAGAATAAAAGGCATTAAAGATAAACTTCAAGATATAGGTGAAATGGTATTTAGTACTGACCTAGTCACTATAACTTTAAATGGAATGCTAGATGAGTATTATATGTTCATCATAGGTCTTGCAGTAAGGGATAAGGATCACACTTTGTTGAGTTTGAAGGCATAATCACGCAGGAGGAAGAAAGGTGAAAGAAACTTACACCACAAAGTCCTGACTTGGTGCTGATGGAAAAATGGAAATCACCTTTCAAAGGGAAGCCTTGGGAAGGTAATAAAGGAGGAAAGCCATCATTTGGTAAGGCACCAATTGCAAAATCACAACTAGGTATGATGTTCCCAAAGGTTGAAGCTAAATGTCATTACTATAGCAAGTTTGGACATTACTCTAGAGATTGCATGAAAAGGAAGTATCATGACTCCAAACATAGAAATAAAAAGCACACTAGTCATTTTGTTGATACAGGAGAAACAATGAATGATGGAATAAAAAAAATTAGAATATTTGTTAAGGATGTTGCATTGTTTTCGTAAATAGATGATCCAAATACATGGTTTTTTTTTAATATGGATCCATAAGTCTTGTAATAAGCATTGTTTTGAGAAATTTGATGAAACTAATAATGGTGCAAATATATATCTGGGGATGATCTTTCACACCAAATTAAAGGGTATGGTGATGTATTCGTGACATTACTAAATGGTTGTGTTAAAAAATTTCACAATGTGATGTATGTTCTTGGTATTAAGGAAAATCTAATCTCATTTTCTACTATAACAAATTAGTATTTGAAGGTAGAATTACTAAATTCATATTGTGTTGGAAAAGTAACTAGGTACGGTCTTCATAATTGTCTTTGTACTCACGTCATTATGTGTATACGATGTAAATAAGAAAGAAAAAATATTTTCTTGTTTATGAAGCATGGGTTTCATGCTTGATAGGTCAAGGCACCCATTGAACACCTTTCGGATTTGTTATGAGTCAAAAGGAAGTAAATATCATTTGTAAAACCCTCTTGGGTATATTATCATATTTTCTACAGAAAGTCATTACACCTCTTGCTGCAACTTCACCTTAAGATGAATTACAAGTCACCTTCTGGAAGCACAACAAGTCCACCTTAATATGCATTAACAAGTCAACCTTAAGATCACTATTCAGGTCAAACTTGATCATGGTCAGAGAATAACCTCCATCATCTGAAGAACTATGGGCTCAATGTTCAACTGAAGAATCCAAAATAAAGGAAAGAATAAAATATTGACCTACCACTGAAGTTACTCAAGACTTTGCAGCAAAATCAAAGAATTTTTTTGACAAGAAAAAAAAAACAAATCTAGAGACATGTCCAAAGTTCAGTGCTTTAGTTGTCATGAATATAGACACATCGAAGAAAAGTTTCCTAAGAACCCTAAGAAAAATAAAAATAATGAAAGGTCTAAAGCTTTAATAGCTAAAGATGAAGAACCCTCAAAGAAGGAAAAGGAATATGTCAAGGACCTCTACCATTAGAATGAGGACTGGTGTATCATACACCAGGTTTGAAACATAAGGGTTTAGAAAATGGTATAGCATGAAGACATGCTTAGAAGAATTTTTTTCTGTCATAAACGCAAAAAATAAGAAGAAGGAGAGAATCTTGATTTGGAATTGCTCTTAGAAGATTAGAAGTGATAGTACGTTGGATTGTGATGAAGACTTTGCAGCATGCTTCTAGTAATCATGAAGTACTAAGGTATGCAATCCTTGTGGTACTTACTTTTATACATATAAGGTCTCACATGTAATATAGTAGAGTTTTGGGACATGTTTGGTTTTAGGGCTTGTAGTATTTATCTTGTTTAAGGTCCTTGGTATCTAAGATTTTGTAAAATGTTAGTTGGTACATATAAACCCTAATCAAGGGAGAAACCATAACCCTAATTTGTGTATTCCCTCATTGAAACCCTAGCTTTTGGTCTCTATGGTTTTTAGGTAGGCTAGGGTCTATGGAAATCCTTAGCGAGGATGGAATTGGATTTGAGATTCAAACACTAGGACTAATGTTTCATAGGTAAATATCAAGGAACTTAGGGTTTGGATCTGAAAATCCTAGGATTCTGCCTCTCTAAGGTACCTTGAATCCTTGGATTATAAAAAATGTAATCATGCTCTTGCACTTGTATATTTTTCTTGGTAGTGCCTTTCAATGAATGTTACATGTACATAATGAAGGAAGCAAAATGAGAAAGATAAGAAAAGTTTATATTATGCCATGAAGAGCATGATGAATGGAGGGAACTGTAAAGGCACTAAAGGCATGCTATGAAATTTCATTGAAGGAAAAATGGTAAATTTGTAATGAAGTTGGATCCTTGGGAACTTTAGTGAATAAAGGTAGACTCATATGATGATGGACCATATTGATGCTTTGTTGAAAAGATCATTTTGGTGAAGTAAGTCTGGGGTTGATATTTAATATTGGTTATATGGTTAACATGTTTCGTTTCTACTAGGAAACGATGTTACAGGTGTAGATGATGACAAGTTGAGTCAAGTTAAACTGTAGATATTGAGAAAAGCCCAACATCTGATACTTGGCATCTAAGAAGATCAAGATGCTCTCATCTTGGGATTGGAAGGTAGGAGTGTGAGAAGATAACTTGAAGGTGTAGAAGGAAGATTATTTCGCAGGGAAGCTATGATCAACTTGAATTTTTGGAATGTTCAATACAAAGCCTTCATTGATAAAGTTGAGATGAAAGTGATGAACAAGATGGATGACCTAGAATCTCTCGTGAATAAATGGCCCCATGATCCATGATACTATGCAAGGAAGCATGTTTCGTACAATAAGATGTGGAGTAAATATTGAGCCATGCAAGCTATTATGAAATGATGGTTGGTTATTTTATGAAAGACAAGTAAGAGGACTTGTGGTTGTGACTTCAAAGTCAGAACTATCCTCTAGGCTTGAGAGGGATTAAAAGGAGTCTCCTTGAATAGGATTTGGATTTATTCTCTAATTAAAATGAGAATAGGGATGTCCTCCCTAATTAAGAGGGAGTATGGTTGGACACTAGTTCTCCTTGTGTCATGTACTAGACAAGGACTAATATCTGTAAATCTGGTGCATGAATCACGAATAGGGATAATGATGACTTGTTTGGTTCTCCTTGTTTCAAGTACTATGATTAATTAAGAATGATGTCTTAAGTCAAATTACATAGAAATGGATAAGTAGAATGTTGGATTGGATAATCATCTCAGATAGACATTCTTGAGTCATGTAATGTGATATATTACAATGGAGATCCTATGTCACATGGACTTGGATAAGAATGGTACAGTGGTAAGAATAATCCAAGTATCCTAGATGGAGTGTGTACCATGATGAGGCAATATGGTTTCCTATGGAATTACTTCCAACATTTTTCTCTGGTCTTGTGAGAGATAGAGTGTACCTATTAAGGCCTTGGATAATGTGACAATGTTGGAGACCACCATTCAGATCAGCATTGATCATGATCATGTCATCCATTTTCTATCCTACTCGACACATGGTGATGTGTATATATAAAATAAGGTTCATATCATTTTGGATATCAAGCAACAATTCATTTTCTTGAGAAAAATTATTATAAGCTTAGTAAGAAGCCTGTGGAAGAAGGAGGACCCAAAGCATAATAAAAGGAAGTATGCTAAATAATTTTCATACCTCAGTCACCTATCGCAGGTCAAAATTACAGAGGCACTTCAAACACCTGAAAATTACAGGAGGTTAGTACAGGCACCCAAAAATTGCAGGAAGTAAATATAGAGGTGAAAAATTTCTAGGTAGAGTTAAAGACTGAGATTTCACTAAGTTTACATGCATCCTACAGTGATCTGAAATTGCAGCATTGTTGAAGGAATTTGAAGTTTACAGTGGTATTGGAGAAGAATTACAGTGGCACTTCAAAGGTCTTAAAGTTGCAGAGAGGAGGTGGCATCTTGTTTTGACTTGTAGCTAGAAACTTGACTTGGTCTTTGGGTCTGGAGAAGTCTCATTTTGATTTGATTCTATAAGAATGAGATTGTTTGGGTTTTATCCAAGAAGTGGGGTTTTTCCTTGGCGTGGAGCCTACATTTTAGTTTCTTGTCTCTTGTCGTTACATTGTTGGTAATTTCTTGATGAAAGATAATTAAATTAACTAATAAGAAGAAGAAAAAAACATCACAAGTAATTATCAAGATAAGGAAAATCAACATTAACCTGCATCTACCTTGATTTTCCAACACATTGTGTGGTGAAAGTTATGGAGGATCACTTCAAGTTGATTATAATAGGAGTTAGAATTTGGGGTTTATATAATCTTAAGGTGACAATAAGAATTCATCAAACATTAGCATGCACAACAATGAGAATACGAGTTCTTTGGAAGCAAAGGTATGGCCACATTAATTATCATGTTTTATTGCTACTTTAAAAATGTAACAACCTCCTCGCACATCTACCCAAGAAATCGTCCAGCTGGGGTAAACATGAGACAAGAGGCTACTATGAACAGATTCGACTTCCTAGGTGACCTTAAAGAATTGGAATCGATGGAACATCACACACAATCATCCAACATCATCAATAAAACCCTCAGGAGACAAGTTAGCCACTTAGACAACCTATCCTTGGGTCCCATTTTTTTGCTAGACCACTTAGGTCATAGTCACTCTCATTCTATGGGCAAGGGAGTGACCAGAAACCCAAAGTCGCTCTCATACACCTTCCTACCAGCGACTATGAACCAAAATTTCCAATTTTGTGTTGGCAACCCTGGGATTTAAGCCACTTTTTTTGGCCCAGAGCCCAAGCCACTGCCCATAATGGAATGAATGCTTAGAATCATGGAAAATATAGGGAAACAATGATGAAAAAGAAATAAGATGATCAAGACCTTAGCCAAATCCCTACTATCCATGATAATAATTTCATCAAACATATCGTGAACATGTAACCTACAGGTGTAAACAACAAAATTAAGTGTAGGGATCTCATACTTATCTGAGATTCGCTATGAAGCATTGTCTCCTTATCACATTAGCTACCATTTCATCCATTAGGTCATAGATACATTGATCATTCAATGACAAGTAAGAACATGATGAGAGCCACCCATGGTTGTTGTCATAAAACATGTAAATAACCAGCATAATAGCGGCATAAATGTTGAAATGTGGCAACAAGAATATTCCAATTTAATTTGTCCTTGAATTAAATTGTGAATTAAAATCGAATTTACTCTTAACAACTACTTGGAAATAATTAATTAATTCATTTTGAATTAATTAGTTGGAGAAATTCAAGTTAGAAGTCTTTCTGAAGTCATGCAAGAGTTATCCCTTAAATTAAGGAGATAAGATTGAGTTATTTTTGAGTTGTAATTAGTTAACTAAGTTTACTGAGTTAAGTCTAGTTAAATTAGTTCTAAATTGTTTGAGGAACTAATAGTGAGTAAACAGTCAATTGATGCATTAATGCACTCAACTAGTGCTACTCCAGTTAACTGAAGATTCCATCATTAGAAACTCATGCATGTCTATTCTAAGAAAGACCCAGTTGAGATAAATGTTGAAGGATAGTGTACTATCAGTTGCATGTATTTTCTCATGGAGAAAAATCATGCATGTAGTCAAGGATTCATCCTTGAGGATTGCGCAGTTTTGAAGGATTGGTTTTCCACTTGGTAAAGGAAATTCATCCACAAGGAATAACGTAAGGAAATAGGAGCTTGGAGAGCTTAGAGGAAGGTAGAAGAGAAGCCAAGATTGCTTTTGAGCATCTGTGAGGATTGTACTGATATCTAGCTAGTTGTGAGAGCTAAGGCTTTGTATAATTCCTATGTGTTTCCACCGTGGATGATAATACAATAGTGTGGGGTTTTTAGCTAAGGCTTTCCCCAAAGTATTTTCATGTGTATTGCACCATTGATTCTTCTTCTTCTGGTTATATTTTTCAACTCGATATTTAAGCTTCCACAAATTGATAGTAGAAGTAGGTTATAGTATTCTTCTTTGATTTATATTGCATTATCAGGTTAACCTATCAAAGATTTTGTACATGATATTAGAGTTGTGAATAGTATACTGAGAAGAGAATTCGAAGTTTGAAGTTCAGGGTTGCAGGTGAAAATCAAATTCATATCATAGTTCAAGGTTGGCCAATGGTGTTCTATGGCTTTGAGACTCGAGTATGCCTTGGAAGGTAGCTCGAATTACATAGAATGGAAAGATAGAATGGAGGTTGTATTAGAAGACAATGGCTTGAAGTAATTTATTGATCAAGAAATCCCAAAGCCAACGTCAACTAATGCACAAGAGTTGGCTGAGTGGAAGAAGTGTGTGGTGAAGGTGAGACGGATCATCCTTGAGGGAGTTCAAGACCATATTGTCTCGAGTCTCCATGGGAAGGATACTCCATTTTCAATGTGGAAGACATTGAATGACCTCTACCAGAATAGTAGTGACTAGAGGAAATTGATGCTCAAGGATAAGCTTCAAAGAATCAAGAAGGAGAAGGGTGATACTATTTACACATATCTGAAAAAGCTCACCACCTGTAGAGATGAGCTTGGTAGTGTGGGAATAACTATTTCCGATGATGATATGGTGAGCCTCGCTCTCCTTGGCCTTCCAAAGAGTTGGAATTGCTACCAGGACTCTATGAATGGAAGGGAGAAACTCCCAGATTGGGAACGATTGTGGTCAGATCTTATGGGGGAGGAGATTAGGAGGAGCACACGAGATGGTTCTTCATCCAAGAATGATGATGAAGAAAATCTGGCCTTAGCAAGTAAGGCAAGGAATGGGAAGGGGAAGGATTCCCATTTCAAATCAAATTCTTCTCATGGAGGGAAGAAGGGTGACATGTCTAAAGTAAGATGCTTTAATTCTCACAAGATGGAACAATATGTGACTAATTTCCCATCAAAGAAGTCCAAGAAGGGATCCTTGTAAGGATTGGAAGGTGAGGCATTAGCCTCTCAGTTTTAAATGGACTTTACCCTCATCGCATACATGGTGTCATCAATGATGGGTTGTGTTTGGTATCTTGACAGTGGAGCCTCATTCCACATGATTAGTGATAAAATTTTATTTAGTGCCTTGGAGGAGAAAGACTTGAAGATGCGCATAGAAATGGGTGACGATGGATGGTATAGTGTTTCAGGAGTGGACACGGTTGCTTTTTGGAGGGAGCATGGAGCTCCTCTCACCTTGACAGATGTGATGCATGCGCCTAGACTGAAGAAGAAATTGGTATCGGTCGCAATGTTGGAGGACAAAGGCTATGATGCTGTCTTCAGTAAAGGAAATGCGTTCCTAAGACACATAGCAACAGGTCAGACCAAGAGGACAGGGATTCAGGTGAAGAATCTCTATAAAGTAGAGGTATATGATTGTGCAGCATTTAGTACGAAAAAAGAATTGGTGCAAAACCAAGAAATTGGTGAGTTGTGGCATAGGCGGTTGGGCCATTTGCATCCTGGGGATTTGAAGATAATGCAACAGATAACTATAAGACTTCCCAAAGGTAAACTTGAGCAAGTTGACATGTGCAAAGGTTGTACCTTGGGAAAGTACACCAAGTATTCCTTTCATGATCGAGACAGTAGAGTAGAGGCTATCTTAGAGCAAGTTCATACTGATTTGTGTGGATCATTCTCAACGGCATCCACAACAAAGCAAAGGTATTATGTGATTTTCATTGATGACTATTCTCGTAAATGATGGATTTATTTCATGCAGAAGAAGGACCAAACGTTCACAAAGTTTTGTGAGTTCAAAACTTTGGTCGAGAAAGAGTCAAGGGAGAATATCAAGGACTTGAGAAGCGATAATGGTGGAGAATATGTCTCTTAAGAGTTTAAGGACTTCTGTACAGTGGAAGGAATTAAAAGAGAGTTGACGGCACCTCATAACCCACAGTAGAATGGGGTGGCTGAGAGGAAGAACAGAACTATTGTAGGGGAAGCATGCGCAATGCTGCATGACTAAGGCCTACCACTTCACTTGTGGGCTGAGGCATGCAACACAAGAGTATTTTGCATAATAGAAGCCTGCATTGCATACTTGGGATGAATACACCAGACGAAGCTTTATCAAGTAAGAGACTAGAGGTGGGTCACTTCAGGATCTTTGGCTCATCGGTATATTGCCATGTGACAAAGGATGCACAGAAGAAGCTTGAGCTGATAGCAGAGTTAGGGATATTTAGGGGTACACTGATACACCTCACAACTATCTGGTGTACTTTCCTGCCAGTCGGAGCACAGTGGTTTGTAGAGATCTCAAGTTTGATGAGCAAAAGGCCATGCAAGTTTCCGTTGAGAGGGAGCTCCAACTACAGGCTATGGAGGAATTGTTGGTTCCTAAGGAGGAGGATCCTCAGATTGATGTGGAGTAGCCACATGCAGAGGTTCCAAGAGTGGAGACATCCACTGAAGAAAAGTCTTCAAGAGATGGACAAAAGTGCACAAGAGAAGCTAAAAGATTGTTGGAGGATGCAAGAGAGAATGTGGGAGCACCATATTCTCAGTGTAGACAAAGGAGGTCACCTGAGAGGTACACTAGATACATGGCCCTTAGTGGGGAATGTGTTGAGACTGAGCCATCTTCCTTTGAGGAAATAGTGCAGCAGCCGATTTGGGCTGATGCTATGGTGGAGGAGTATGACTCCATAGTTCATAATAGTGTTTCAGACGTGGTTCCAAGACTGGAGAACAAGTCAGTTGTGAGTTCCCATTGGCTTTACAAGGTAAAGCAAGCTGTTGATGGTAGTGTGGAGAAGAATAATGCAAGATTTGTTGCCCGTGGATTTTCACAAGTCGAGGGGATTGACTATGATGAGAATTTTGCTCTTTTCACAAGGTACTCATCTATCAGATCTATGTTTGCAATATTAGCACAGATGGGTTGGAAGATCCATCAGATGGATGTGAAGCCTGCATTCCTCAATGGCCAGATTAAGGAAGAGGTGTACATAGAGTAGCTGAAAGGTTTTGAGACCTGTTAGTGTTAGTGTCTTCACACTACCATCAATGATAAAAATTGCTCTTTTTGCATGCATGTTAGGTGTCTCATTCAATCAGCTACATTCCATTAGGTCATGGATCATTTGATGGTAGAGGTTTCATTTCAGTTTTCCTCATGTCGTATACCTGCTAACTTTTTCAAACATCTTTTCAGTTGTTCATAATCAGTTCCACTTCATTTTTAACCAGTCCTAGGGTTTATTTTCATTAGGTCTTAGGGTTTGTCATCATGGTCATTCAAAATAAATAAAGTGGTCAGTAGACACATGAGGAGGTTAATAACAATCAGAAAAGTCAAAGTTTGTTAATTTGTAAGCTTAATGATGTTCTAACCTCAAAACTTGTTTTGAGGTAAAACAAAGCATTGGTATTTTTCAAGTAATTTGATGTAATTTTATCATTTCTATATGAAATAAATGATCACATGTTGCTCCTGATCACCTGATGACATTTCCAAGCACCTGCCACTGCAAAAATCAAGTCATCTTGAGCACTAATAGGCCTGCAAAAGCAAAAGAGAACAAACCCTAATTTCCTCTCCCACTGAGCTAGGGTTGGCTATGGGATTAGAGATATCTGAGTAGAGGAGGCATAAGGGATATTAGAAGGTATGAGGCCATTTGATACCATCGAACATCAAATCTCCACCATTTGTCAAGAAGTCATTCTAAGGAACAAGCCATTCATCACACATAAGGGACAATTTTTCTCAAATTGTGTTTCTGAGAAAGAAAAGATGAATTTAGAGAAAGTGAGAGAGGTTTTTGTCCCTCACTGACCCAAGAAGAAAATTATCTTTCATTTTTTACACAGTTATCATGGTTTTAGAGAAATGTCAAAAATATAGTTGCCTCAGGAGGGTTGCTTCTCCTCTTGAGTGACCTTGGTAAAATCAATATTTCTCCTAGCCTGATTGGCCAATGACTTTTTTGATGAGTCAAATGATAACTATACATAAGGAGATTTCTGATGAGCTATCATGAAATCGATTTGTAGTTGAGGAAAACCTTCAAAAGTTGACTGCAACAACACTTTTCATTTATGCAGCCTCATTTTCCACATTTTGACCAGTCTTAGGCGATTTGATTTTTGATAGGGAAAATTAACTCCAAATTGAAAAATTCAAGATGTTTTGGAAAGTAGACTCGACAATATTTCCAATTAGCTATGATAAACCCAATTTGGACTCTAGGAAGGCCTCAAAGAGTGGTCTGAAAAAAGGCATTACGCATTGGATGGTTCCTCTCGGTGCAAAATAACACTGGCGCTGCGCACCTGTTGGGGAAGACCAAATTGCTACAAATATCTTTCAAACTTATCAAAAATTACTTTGATGCTTGTGCCAAGTAATTTTACCATTCCTCCTTTCTAAAAAAGAAGTGTGCTTGATTTCTTGAGTGTGTTTGGCATCATTTCATAGCAAACCCTATTGGCATTGAAAATTTCTCTCATAAACCCTAAATAAGATAAAACTACCTCTCATAAGCCACCAAGGGTCATTTTCTGCTCTTCTCCTTCATTTACACTTATTGTACCAAGTCGTTTTCACTATCCATCAATCATCAAGCTTCATTTCACTAAACCCTACTTTCTACATCAAACCCTATCCCTAATACACTATTCACTTACCCTAATTCCCAATTCCTACATTCCCATTATCCCCCATTCCATTTTCAAACTCTATACCCTAAATCCCTCAAGCATTCACACCCTCATATTACACCTCACTTACCTTATAAAGCAAATCTCTTCATACTCATCTTGTTATCGGTACAAACCTTCATTTCACATCACCTACCACATCACTAAAAAAACCCATGGAGAGAGACATGGACTATGAGAGGGAGGAGGAAACATTCAGTGACACTTCCAGAGAAGCACATGTGCCAAGAAAGCCACACAAAGGGGGAAAGATAATTTGGGAGGAACCTATCAGTCTCATAGAGTTGGCTGCTTATCCTCTAGCTATATCTTGTTTTAGACATCATTCTTGCTATGAGTTTTGTGAAATGGTGGAGAGGGTAAAGTTTCATCATGAGTTTGCCCGGTTGTTTGTCACTCATCTACATAATGGCCAAGTGAACCTTGCTGGTGTATCCTTCACCTTGTCACCTACCACCATCTCAGAAGCCACATGCATTCCAAATGTTAGTGAACAGTGGAACAAAGGACAATATGTTGATAGTATGATGAAGAGGCTTAAGGCTATGTTGGAAAAGGCCTTAAGAAGCAAAAAAGATCATGATAAACTCAAAATCATGGTTGAAGCTTCATTAGCTCAACAAAGCACCTAACAAGGATTCCTCATGCCAAATTTCAAGAAATTTTGAGCAATTTTTGTCTTTTATGAATTTTGAAATTAGAAAAATAGGTTTTTCCAGTAGGTGCGCAGTGCCACACTTTTGATGGGGACATCCTCTTGAAAAATGGCTTAAATATTTGGAATCAGCATGGAAAAATAAGTCAGCTCAAAAATATTGAGAAATTTTGGACAAGGTCTTGGTCACCAAAAGGGCAAAAAACACCCAAAAAGTGCCCTCTCTACCACTTTTTTGCCACACAGGAAGTAGCCTTGGGAGAGTCAAATTTTGGAGGGCCAAATGAGCTCCAAATCCGAAAACTCAAATTGTTCCAGAAACTAGACAAGAAGGGCTTTCGAACAAGTGAACTTGTACCTAATTTGGGCACCGGGAAGGCCTCCAAAACTGGCCTTGAAATGGTGCTATGCATTAAAATTTTGGCGCTGTGCTTTAAACTGATTTTGCCAATTTTGCCTAAATTTCCAGTTTTTTTCCTAGTTTTCTTGGAAATTGACTTTTTCTTATTTCTTGGTAAATGTATGCATGGTAAATGATGAATTTTATGTAAATATGGATGAAATATACCTCATAGGGTAGATACATCAAGTTTCAAGTGGTTTTGATGATGAATGAATTGGTTTCCTAAGTTTTAGAGGCAAGTTGTTCCACTACCTACTTTTGTGTTCCTACTTTATATATGGTTGAAACCACCCCTCTTCTAATGGATTTGACCACTGATAGCTAGCTTGAGTAGTTTCCTTTCCTATATCATGTACTTTTTGATTCATTTGTAAAGGTTGGACTGTTGTGGAAGCTCTGAACTCTATTGTATATCTCTACATCAGTTTGGCAAGGAATAAAACCAGGTTTCACAACTATTTTTGTGGGATTCTTGTGATAGTGAGTTTATGTATTGTTTCTTATTTGTAATGACATTTTCTTATGTTTTATATGTATCCAAAGCTATCTTTATCTTCTAAAACTAAATGAATCAAGGTGAATAGACAAAATACATTGTTGTACTTTGTCTTGGGAATGCATTTGGTTTTCAATGTTTTCAACTATTTGAAGAGGACTCACAGTTTCTTTATGCCCTCCTCAACGCCTTAGCTATCTTAAACTACCATCTCAAATCCATTTCTATTACATAAACCCTTGCCTACCCTTCCCCACAAAACATGACTGTATCCCTGAGTTTATTTCCTGGACCCAATCTGCCTTCTCGAATTGATCCAGCAACCAAACATCAAAAATCAAACAAAATCCTTTTGAGCTACTATACCTAACCTAAAATCCAAATAAGTCATCTCCATCGAGATTGACAAGGAGAGAGCCCTCTCCCAACCCAGTAGGACTTGATACTAGGTTAAGTGTGGTTTGTGGTTACCCTAGGCCTACCTCCCTTCAGCCTGAGGTCGATCTAGGCTCTAACATAGTGGCGACCATACTGGGGAAACAAAGTTTTGTGTTCCTCAGCAAAATGTAATCAAGTTCAGATCTGATTGTTGATGGTGGACAATGATTAGACACAGGAAGGTTGAAATCATTCACCTGGCAACTCCAAATCAGTTTCGAGATCAGATCCAAGGACTCCACTGGAGGATGAACCCGACCAGTAGAAACATGAAAGGACAATATGGAAAGATCAGGTATTCAAGTTGGAATTTCATCCGAGACATTATGTTCTTTGTTATAAGAAATTTCTTCTCTTTTTCTAAGAATGTCAAGAAGGCTTTACAAAGTAAATTGTATTTGAGAAAAGATCCAAGACCTGCATTTGATTCCTTCCCTTTAAAGGTTGTGAATACAAAATGTTCACATTCCTTTGATCTTGATCAAGACCTTTCTTCTGAATTTTTTGATGACCATATTCAAATTGATGAGCCTAATGAGACCAAGATTGATTCTATAGCTTCTATACATATTCCTATACCTTGTAAAATTCCAGATCGATACAAGCTTCTGATTTTACCTCCTATATCCCATGCTTTCCCTAAAAATCATTACCTCTATCTACCAAGATTTGATGGTTACTGTGATGACATTACTGCTGAGAGACATGTATTGAATTTTGAGTCTATTCTCGACCCTTTTGAAGTTGATGAAGAAGATGTCAGTATTAGGATTTTTTCTCTTTCTTTGCAAGGCAAAGTCAAGAGTTGGTTCGAAACCTTGCCTGATGCTAGAATCTCAGATTTACAGCAGTTTGTCAAAATTTTCCTCAATAAGTGGGTGGTCAGACAAAACCCTTTCTTGATTATAGAAGAGTATAACCAGCTAAAAAGACTGTCAGGTGACACAATACAGTAGTTTTCTACCAGATTTAACAAATTTTATTGTTCAATGCTGGTTAATATAAGACCTCCTCCTGAATCTTCTCTCTTGCACTACCGACAAGCCTTTGATCTAGAAATGGAGTTTCAGCTGAGGGAAAGGAAACTTACAACACTTGAAGAGATGTAGAATAGTGCAGTAGATGTAGAGGCTAGTTTATTGATTAGAAGGGAAAAGTTGAAGGAAGAAGAGATGAAGAACATAGATCCAGAGGAATCGACATCTTTAGAGGTAAAACTCGACATTTTGGTAAGTGCAATGGAAGAGATAATGCAAAGGATCACCACAAGGAATGAGTATGATGTTCAAGACCATGGCTCATTGATTGAAGAAGAACAAGTTGTTGATCCAAAACATTTTGTTTCTTATCCCTATTGTCATAGACCTAATAATGGTTGTTTTATAGATCATCTTAGAGAAGAGAGATCTGTTGATAAGACATGTATTCTTGATGATGTGTTTTATATTGAAGATTTGTCTTAGTTTGATTAGTATGATGACGATTATGTTCTCCAAACCGAAGCTAGTCTTGCAGAAAAATCAGCAGCTGGTTTGTGTAAGGAGGAAGTTCATTTTCAACAGCTCGAATACAGTGATTAGCCATCACATATCAGCTATCGAAGTGAGGAGGAAAGTGTAGCAAATGTTGAAGTAAGTGAAGGATCTTTGCCTTTTTGTTTTACTTCATTTCAGTTCAACAAAGACAACTTTCATGCAATCAGAAATCAACGACTGATAAGTTTTGATTTGGAGCACCTTGAGGGCAAAGAAATCCTTGTTCAAGACTTCTCATATCTTTGCAGCTTCCAAATGCCATTGATTGTCAGGTTGTAGATGAAGACTTGGAATCTAGAACATATGATCAAATGATGCAAGATGATTTCGTACCATTTTGTTTTGAATCATTTCAGTTTTTGAAGGGAAACTTGCATAGTATATCTTCAATAAAGGATGAGCAACCTATAGAAAATCATGCCATCTCATTAGAACCAATCGAAAATGGGTTGCAACAGTCTTTTCCTTGAAACAAGTATTCATACAAACTTGATCTGGCAGCTGGTTTCTTTGTCATTTTCAGTAGGAGTCTCATCAGAAAGCTCATATGAAAGTTTGCATTCATGGTATGAGGAGAAGAAAAGTAATCCATTGGATGAGCTAAGTCCCAGTGCACATGAATTTCAAGATCCTTATGTAGTATTTTTGGAGTCAGATAGAGAATCCATATTATTCAATGGATCTGTTTACAAGTTTTCATGGAAGTTGCCTTTCAGTAGTTCTCTATTGTTTTTCATAAGAAAGTGCTTGCAGAGAATTCAAACAACAACCAAAATGCTAACTTGGTTGGATTGGTTGTTTCATTTCACATGATTAGGTGATTAATGGAACTGTTAGAGTAGGTTTTGATGAATAAGCTCTATTTTGAGCATTGTTTCTAGTTTTTCGGTTGTGTTTAAGTATCAATTCAGTTTTTAGTTGAGTGAAAGTCAATTTGTGTCATCAAGTCATCAATTTTTAGTCATGCTTTTCAGTTTGAGTTCTTTAATCCATGCCCAATGGATAAGGCTACTAGGTCTACGGTGTTCTTGGCACCTCCAAGGAGCTATCATCTCCATTGGAGCCAATGTTAGTGTCAATGTCTTCACACTACCATCAATGATCAAAATTTATCTTTTTGCATGCATGTTAGGTGTCTTATTCAATCACCTGCATTGCATTAGGTCATGGATCATCTGATGGTAGAGGTTTCATTTTAGTTTCCCTCATTTCATATACCTGTTGACTTGTTCAAACATCTTTTCAGTTGTTCATAATCAGTTCCATTTCATTTTTAACTAGTCCTGGGGTTTAGTTTCATTAGGTCTTAGGGTTTTTCATCATGGTCATTCAAAATAAATAAAGTGGTCAACAGACACATGAGGAGGTTAATCACGATTAGAAAAGTAAAAAATTGTTAATTTGTAAGCTTCATAAAGTTCTAAACTCAAAACTTGTTTTGAGGTAAATTGGTATTTTCATGTAACTTGATGTAATTTTATGGTTTCTATATGTAATAAATGATCACATGCTGCTTCTGGTCACCTGATGACATTTCCAAGCACTTGCCACTACAAAAATCTAGTCATATTGACCACCAATTCACCTGCAAAAGCAAAAGAGAACAAACCCTAATTTCCTCTCCCACTGAGCTAGGGTTAGCTATGGAATTAGAGATATCTGAGCAGACGAGGCATAAGGGATATCAAAAGGTATGAGGTCATTTCAAATCATCAAACATTAGATCTCCACCATTTGTCGAGAAGTCATTCCAAGGAACAAGCCATTCATCACACATAATGGACGATTTTTCTTCAAATTATGTTTCTGAGCAAGAAAAGATGAATTTGGAAAAAGTGAGAGATTTTTTTCTCCCTCAGTGACCCAAGAAGAAAAGCCTCTTTCATTTTTTACACAGCTGTCATGGTTTTAGAGAAATGTCAAAACTATAGTTGCCTTAGGAGGGTTGATGCACCTCTAGAGTGACCTTGGTAAAATCAATATTTCTCCTAGCCTGATTTTCCAAATGACTTGCTTGATGCATCAAATGATAACTAGACACAAATATATTTCCAATGAGCTATCATGATATTAATTTGGAGTTGAGGAAGACATTCAAAAGTTGACTGCAACAGAACTCTGCATTTAGGCAGCCTCATTTCGCACATTTTCACTAGTCTTGGGAGATTTTATTTTTGACAAGGAAAATGAACTCCAAATTGAAAAATTCAAGATGTTTCAGAGAGTGGAATCAACAAGCATTCCAAAAAGCTATCATGTGTCCAATTTTCACTCCAAGAAGGCCTAAAAAAGGGGTCTTAAAAAAGGAATTGCGCATTGGATGGTTCCTCTCAGTGGAAAATAACACTAGAATTGCACATTAAATTGGCATTGCGCACCTATTAGGGAAGACCAAATTGCTTAAAATCTCCTTCAAACTTCTCAAAAGTCACTTTGATGCTTGTTTCAAGTAAGTTTACCATTCCTCCTTGCTATGAAAGATGTGTTCTTGATTTCTTGAGTGTGTTTGGCATCATTTCATAGCAAACCCTATTAGCATTGAAAATTTCTCTCATAAACCCTAAATAAGCTAAAACTACCTCTCATAAGCCACCAAGGGTCATTTTCTACTCTTCTCCTTCATTTACACTTAGCTTACCAAAGTCTTTTTCACTATCCATTAGTCATCAAGCTTCATTTCACGAAACCCTACTTTCTACATCAAACCCTAGCCCTAATACACTATTCACTTACCCTAATTCCAATTCTCACATTCCCACTATCCCCCATTCCCTTATCAACTCTATACCCTAACTCCCTTAAACATTTGCACCCTCATATTACACCTAACTTACCTTATAAAATAAATCTCTTCATACTCATATTGTTATCACTACAAACCTTCATTTCACATCACGTAACACATCACCAAAAAAACCCATGGAGAGAGACATAGACTATGAGAGGGAGGAGGAAACTTTCAGTCACACTTCCAGAGAAGCACATGTGCCAAGAAAGCCACACAAAGGGGGAAAGATTATCTGAGAGGAACCTATCAGTCTCACAGAGTTTCTTGCTTGTCCTCTTGCTATATCTTGTTTTAGACATCATTCTTTCTATGAATTTTGTGAAATGGTGGAGAGGGTAAAGTTTCATCATGAGCTTGCCTGGTTGTTTGTCACTCATCTACATAATGGCCAAGTGAACCTTGCTGGTGTCTCCTTCACCTTGTCACCTACCACCATCTCAGAAGCAACAGACATTCCAAATGTTGGTGAACAATGGAACAAAGGACAGTATGTTGACAGTATGATGAAGAGGCTTAAGGTTAAGTTGGAAAAGGCCTTAAGAAGAAAAAAAGAACATGATAAACTCAAAATATTGGTTGAAGCTTCACTAGCTCAACAAAGCACCTAACAAGGATTCCTCATGCGAAATTTCAAGAAATTTTGAGCAATTTTTGTCATTTATGAATTTTGAAATTAGAAAAACAGGTTTTTCCAATAGGTGTTCAACGCCACTGGCATTGCGCTTTTGATGGGGACATCCTCTTGAAAAATGGCTTACATATTTGGAATCAGCATAGAAAAATAAGTCAAGTAAAAAATATTGAGAAATTTTTGACAAGGCCTTGGTCACCAAAACGGCAAAAAACACCCAAAAAGTGCCCTCTCTACCACTTTTTGGCCACACAGGAAGCAGTCTTGGGACAATCAAAGTTTGGAGGGGCAAATGAGCTCCTAATTAGAAAAATCAATTTTTTCCAGAAACTAGACAAGAAGGGCTTTCCAAAAAGCCAACTTGAAAGTAATTTGGAAATAGGGAAGGCCTCCAAAAATGGCCTTGAAATGGCGCTATGCATTAAAATTTTGGCGCTGTGCATTAAACTAATTTTGCCAGTTTTGCCTAAATTTCCAGTTTCTTCCTAGTTTTCTTGGAAATTGACTTTTTCTCATTTCTTGGTAAATGTATGCATGGTAAATGATGAATTTGATGTAAATATAGAACAAATATACCTCATAGGGTAGATACATCAAGTTTCAAGTGGTTTTTGATGATGAATGAATTGGTTTCCTAAGTCTTAGAGGCAAGCTGTTCCACTGCCTACTTTTGTGCTCCTAGTTTAGATACGGTTGAAACCAACCCTCTTCTCATGGATTCGACTCCTAATAGCTAGCTTGAGTAGTTTCCTATATCATGTACTTTTTGATTCATTTGTAAAGGTTGGACTCTTGAGGAAGTGCTGAACTCTATTATATATCTCTACAATAGTTTGGCAAGGAATAAAACCAGGTTTCATAGCTATTTTTGTGGGATTCTTGTGACAGTGAGTTTATGTATTGTTTCTTCTTTGTAATGAGTTTTTCTTATGTTTTATATGTGTCCAAATCTATCTTTCTCTTCTAAAACTAAATGAATCAAGGTGAATAGACAAAATACACTGTTATGCTTTGTATTGGGAATGCATTTGGTTTTCAATGTCTTCAACTGTTTGAAGAGGACTCATAGTCTCTTTATGCCCTCCTCAACCCCTCAATTGTCTTAAACTACCATCTCAAATCCATTTCTAGTACATAAACCCTTATCTGCCTCGAACCACAGAACATGGCTATATCCTTAAGTTGATTTCTCGGACCCAATCTACCTTCTCCAATTGATCCAGCAACCAAACATCAAAAATCAAAGAAAATCCTTTTGAGCTACTATACCTAGCCTAAAATCTAAATTTGACAAAGTCATCTCTGTCAATATTGACAAGGAGAGAGCCCTCTCCTGACCTGGTAGGGATAGCTACTAGGTTAAGCATGGCTTGTGGTTACCCTAGGCCTGCCTTCCTTTAGCCTGAAGTCGATCTAAGCTCTAACAAGACCTTCGATCATGAGTCACATGTGTTCCGAATCAGGAGAGAGTTATACAGGCTGAAGCAAGTACCTTGTGCTTGGTACACCAAGATAGACAACTACTTCACTAGTTTGGGCTTCACAAAGAGTGAAGCGGATGCGAATGTGTACCACATCATGGTGAAAGGTAAGTTGTTGATCATAATACTTTATGTTGATGATCTCATATTGACTGGTGATCATCAGTTGATCATGTCTTGCAAGGAGGACCTTGCAAGATAATTCGAGATGAAAGACATGGGTCTCATGCATTACTTCCTTGGCATGGAAGTGTGGCAGAAGGATGGGGAGTTGTTTGTGCCTCAGGGCAAGTATGCCAACGAGATACTCAGGAGATTCCACATGGAGAAGTGAAAGCCCATGCAGACTCCTCTAGCAGGTAACTAGAGGAAGGAGGTTACTACTTAAAGAGAAGTGGTAGAGGCTATTGTGTACAGGTAGCTTGTGGGTTCACTAATGTACTTAGTGAACACAACTAGATTTGTGGTATGCGGTGAGCCAACTGAGTCAAGCAATGGTTCAACCTACCAAGATGTTTTGGAAGGTGACAAAGCATGTATTGAGATCCCTTAGGCTCACATCTTAGTATGGATTATGGTACAAACAGACAGAGGGAGTGAAGCTACAAGGCTTCACTGATGCAGATTGGGCAAGGAGTCCATCAGATCGGAAGAGCACATCAAGAGGGATTTTCAACCTTGGGTCAAGGGCAGTTTCTTGGTATAGCAGGAAAAATAGGTTGGTCACACTTAGCTTAGTAGAGGCAAAATACATGGTTGCAAGTTAGGTAGCATGTGAGGTCATCTGAATGCGAAAAATCCTAGTTGGTTTGCTTGATCAGAGGATGGATCCAATTGTGATATATTGTGATAATCAAAGTTGTATCAAAATCTTTGAGAATCTAGTATTTCATGCTAGGTCCAAGCACATCAACATCTGATATATTCATATCAAAGACTGTGTAGAGAGGAGGATCATGTTGCTGTAGTATATTTCGACGAAGGAACAAGATACTGAGATTTTGACAAAGGCATTATCAAAGTGTAAATTCGAGTTCCATAGAGATAGGATCGAGGTGGTAGGTAATCCCTTTCTTGTTGATAGGGAGTGTTGAAATATGGAAACCAGAATATTCCAATTTAATTTGTCCTTGAATTAAAATGTGAATTAAAATCGAATTTAGTCTTAATAGCTACTTGGAAATAATTAATTAATTTACTTAAATTAATTAGTTGGAGAAATTCAGGTTCGAAGTATTTCTGAAGTCATGCAAGAGTTATCCCTTAAATTAAGGAGATAAGATTGAGTTATATTTGAGTTGTAATTAGTTAACTTAGTTTACTGTGTTAAGTCCAGTTAAATTAGTTCCAAACTGTTTGAGAAACTAATAGTGAGTTAACAGTCAGTTGATGCATTAATGCACTCAACTAGTGCTACTCCAGTTAACTGAAGATTCCATCATCAGAAACTCATGCATGTCTATTCTGAGAAATACCCGATTGAGATAAATTTTCAAGGATAGTGTACTATTAGTTGCATGTGTTTTCACATGGAGAAAACTCATGCATGTAGTCAAGGATTCATCCTTGAGGATTGCATAGTTTTGAAGGATTGGTTTTCCACTTGGTAAAGGCAAATCATCCACAAGGAATAGCGCATGGAAATAGGAGCTTGGACGGTAGAGAGGAAGGCAGGAGAGAAGCCAAGATTGCCTATGAGCATCTATGAGGATTGTACTGAGAGCTAAGGCTTTGTATAATTCCTTTGTATTTCTAACATGTATGATAATATAATAGTATGTTTTTAGCCGAGGATTTCCCCAAAGTATTTTCATGTGTATTGTACCATTGATTCTTCTTCTTCTGGTTATATTGTTCAGCTCGATCTTTAAGCTTCCGCAAATTGATAGTAGAAGTAGGTTATAGCATTTTGCTTTGATTTATATTGCATTATCAGGTTAACCTATCACAGATTTTCTACATTAACTCTTAATCGGAGTCTGAAGTGTAGGAACTCTCAAGATCCCAGGTAATTCATCCATCCGTAGTTGGATTCACCCAATCTTGATCTCGTGTCGTTATCTTATAGATACATTCCAAATCATCATCACTCTCATAATCGCAAACTGGTTTTGTATAGTGCAATCACTTAGCAGGATCTAGGGGTACTATTATGCGTAGTGATTTCCTCTCAAAGATCATCTTCTACTTCTTTAGGTTTGTGGAGCGCTTGAAAGTTATGCTTTTTGAATAGTAATCTAGTGGTTTTCTAATAAGTTTCCTAACCTTTTCTGCATTATAAGTCTAAAGAATAAAAGGATTTTGATAAATTGTGTGAAAAGGGACAAACGAAGCTCAATCACCAATAATCGATGTTTTCTATGCAGAAGGACGCAGAAACAGGGGATCATCAAGCAGAAACAAGAAGCAAAGGGAAAGCAACTGCTGTCCCCTCGCTAGGAAACCGGATGCGGACGCGATCAAGTAAAATTAGAGCCGAATGATCCAGGAAAAGAACGTGGACGCCAAGATGGAGAACGCAAGGAAGGAACGAGAAGAACTGAACGATTAGCGAATCCCTCAGGATCTCTGATCCTGAGGGATCGCTGCTTTAGCTTATCTTTTGTATCTAGATATCTCCGTCATTTCTGTTATATAAAGATACCACGCCATTGAGCGTGGGGGAGATCAACTATTTGTAATTACATGGTTTGGAACAACTCTGAGCATTAAGTTTTGCTGAGACTTGATCTTGTGTATCTTTGTTAATGCAATCAATATAAAGAACTTTGTGTTCACTTTGCCTCTACATCTGAAGTAACTTTAAGCGGTGTACCATTGGTAGCCAAGGGCCCAGCTCCGACGGTCACTCGCTGTTGTATCATACAGTGATTAGTGTGGTTTGATTATTTCCTTTGTTCCAGCAATCTGATATCTCTTTTACATGATAGACTATGCTCTTCAGTTAATTTCTGAATCTGAATAAGTTTCTTCATTCATGTCTCTGTATTATCTAAAGTGAATTTCTTTGACTTGCATCCCGGTATTGGTATGACTGGTATCATCGTTGGATTCATATAAAATACGTGTTCACGAGATTTGAAGACAATATCACTCTGTTTAGAAATAGTCACGTCATACATTACCTTCAGATTGTTGTAATAGCTTAGAATGTGTGCATCTGTTTAAGATTGCTGTTCCATTGCGTTTGCTGTTCCAATTGAGTTAGCTATTCCATATGATTGACGTTTCCTGTTTGCTGTTCCATTTATTTATGCTGTTTTGATTACTGCTGTTCCATTTACTTCCACTGTTCCATTTACCTATGCTGTTCCATTTAATTCCTGTTGTTCCATTTCATAATTGTTGTTCCATTTCATAATTGTTGTTCCATTTACTTTCGCTTATTTGCTTTTGTTACTTTCGAGTGATAGTAGGCCTAAGACTGTTGTGAGCCCAGCAAGACGCTGCCTGACTCCCAGATCCATAAGCCTCTGCTTTGGTTTCCTTCTTTATCAGTTTCTAAAGGGAAGGGTTATTGATTCCGTACCCTTGACTGATCAGATTGATTTGTGTGATTTTATCCTTGAGTTGATTCAGTTATAGTTTAGTATCTGTTTCCTTTCAATTCATTAGAGCACTATACTACCGAGCATTACTTGGGCAAAACAGCCTCGGATTGAGTTACTCTTTG
>APFE030659387.1:0-11636 GCA_000404065.3 Pinus taeda
TCACTTAAAAAAAATGTTCTTTTGGAATTACACACCTCTCCTATAGTAGGGCACTCAATAATTTTTAAAAACTTACGAGAGGGTCAAGAAGGAAATTTTTTGGGATAGACTTAATATGATATACAAAACTTTGTGGAAGAATGTTTGGTTTGTGAAAATTTAAGTACATATGATACAATTAAGACCCCATGTCTTTTACAACCATTAGTCATTCCATGTCAGCGTTAGGAAGAGGTCTGAATGAATTTTATCATAGTTTTATCCAAGTCTGAAGGAAAACGTGTCATCATGGTGATAGTTGATAGAATTACCATGTATGCATAATTTTGTGCACTATCTCATCCTTTCAAGGCCAATATAGTTGCTACTATATTTATGGAAACAATTCAAAAACTACATGGAAACCCAAATATTACTCTAAGTGATAGAGATCCCATTTCCACTGGATTTTTTTTTACATAATTTTTTTCTTTTTTTGGTACTTAATTAGATCATAGCCCATTTTATCACATTCAATCCGATGGTAAAAATGAGATAGTGAACAAATGATTGGAAGGATACATACATTTCTTTGTATCTGATAAACAAACAAAATGGAGCATGTGGTTACCACTGACAGAAAGATGGTATAACACTTCCTTCCATACCACAACAAAAATGACCCCATTTATGACACTTTTTGGATATCATCCACTATCCATCACATCATGTTTAAGAGATAATTCTAATGTTTAAGAAATGGAAGATAAAATCAAGCATCAATGGCATCTTCTCCAACTCTTAAAGTATAACCTGACTCTAGTGCAAAATCAGATGAAACAACAAACATATGAACATCAAACTAAAATATATTTTGATACGGGTGATTGGGTATTTTTATGACTACAACCATACAAAGAAATTTTCCTCAAACAATCTATAAAGGATAATAAATTACCTAAGTAATATGGCCCTTACAAGGTGTTGTGAAAAATTGGTACTATGGCATAGATATCGGAGGTTTTTTCATCTTCGCGAGTACACCGAGTTTTACATGTTTCATGTTGAAAGAAGGTTATAAGCAACAAGATTAAAGTTTGAACTATATTTAAAGAACTTGATGAGGAAGGTAAAATCATATTGTAGGCTAAATAATTCACAAAAACAAGAATCAGGTAACTACAAAATAGATCAACTTCAAAGTATCTCATTAAGTGGAGGAAATTACTTGTTAAATAATACACATGGGAGGATGGGTATTTTATGAAAAATCATCTAGAACTACTCAAGCATTGAGGAGTACAAATTTTTTTTGAAGGAGAGGGGCATGTTAGGTCCCTATAATACTAGTGTAGCCCCCAATATTTTTATTGTTGTGCCCAATAGAATCCCATTATAGTTATTGTTGTGCCCTTACATTATTATTCTTATGTAGGATCTAATTATATTTTGACCACTTACACTGCTATCTATACCAAGGATGCCTTTTAGTTTTGGGGATCCAAGAATTGTTAATTTATGTGATGTAAAGGGAGGTTTACGCCTCGAAGTGACTTATTCTCTAGTCCTTGATCTATATTTTCTTATGTTTTTGTGTTATTTTTTTCCTAAATATATAACATGTGTATGTTGGAAGGAGTTTGGAGATAAGGAGGTCTGGAATATCCTAACATGACTACATAAAATGACTTTTGTATGATAATTTGGTAGATATGACCTCCCTTCCTCTTCATGTATGCTATATTATGGATGACATGATTTAGGAATTTGATGCAGGAGCATCAAGACCATTTTCATTTGGAAATATGTGATAAAATGGGGGTGTGATAATTTTAATATTTTGTTATTTTTAATAAAATAGGAAAGTAAGGATTATGTAAATATTCTTTTTCTAAATAAAAGGATATGAGAGAAATAGTTTAGGAGAAAAATTTGGGATATAATTTCTATGTTTTTTCAATTAAAATTAGGATAAGAATGGAGAATAAAGCTTCACGCTTTAAATCATTATGTAAGAAGGAAAAAGCCTGCTTTTGTAAAAGATAAGGTTTGAGAAGACCTATCCCTTATGTATGTATCCTTAATTATAAATAAAGAGGTAGCTAAACCTCTCATTAGAGAGAGGAGCATGCCAAAAGAATTATGAATGAAAATTCCTCTCGGTATTCTTAAGAATTCCATGAATTTCTGTTAGTATGGGTGGATGTATTCAATAGTGATTTCACTGTGTATGGAGAAAATCGCCTTCTATTTTCCGTTGGATGCATTACTGTGTACTGAGCCTTCGGTTGTTTCTTTTGTTGTAACAATTGTGCCATTTTAATTTCATTTTATTACAGTCAACGTTACTGTGGATTAGAAGTCAATAAAATGCTTAGAAATCTGATAGCTCTTAATATGGCGTAATTGTTTTGCATGTGATATGTAATTAACTGTGTGTTTAAGCTTCTTGGGCGTGGAACAGCTCCGTCACTGGTCGGGTTTGAACTTACAACCATTGATCTCTTGCGTATCATGATACCGTGTTAGACGACAGTGGGAAGCATTACTTATGCAAGTGTTACATTGAAGGTGCCATCGATGTCATCTGTGGTAATGAAAAGTCTATTTATGAGAAATGCAAATTACATGCCATCCCTATAGACAATGGCGCATTTAGAGCTCAAAGGAGTTCCTGTAGGGCAAACCCCTAGCCAAATCGACAAAGCTCCGGCAAAGGCACGATTCAACGCCGGGGGATTTACTTAGGGATCCGAAGCAAGGCAGTAAATATCAGATGTGGAGGGCTAGCATTGGAGTTGAGAGGACGTGGCCAGAGTCTGGAGGCTCAGATTGGGATTATGGAGATACAGAGGAGAATAGGGGTTTCATCGCATTTCGATATAGTGTTAGTTAGAAATACAGATGAATGCTGGATTAAGTCTGATTTAATTTAATGTTGGATTGATTGTTCAGAAATTAAAAGCTTTGTAAGGGCTTTTGTATATGTGTTTCTATGTGTAAGAATATAAGCCATATGGTTTCGTTAGCTTTTGATTAATTCCACTGTAAGGATCCCTTCTCTTCTGCAACTTGGTAATTTTAACAGTGTTTAAATTCAAAAAAAAATAGTTGCCATCTTTTCTACTCAAAGTTTTTTCTTCATCCGCGACTTTATAAGAGCAAAAGAGATCTCAAGAATATTTGTGGTCTTTTGAATGCATGATAAACAATTAGAAGGTTTTGACTTGGAAATTGGAGAAATTGAGTTGTTGTGAAAATTGCGAGACAGTGTGGACAGCATGATGATCCAATTTTGAAATAGTGTAAATGGTTTTAAAACTCAGTCCAACCATTCAGTGCAGAGCATTGTTGAATAGAAGGTATGTGGTGTTAATATTCAGCTGGAAATGAAATTCAGTTATATGAATTAATTTCCATAACAGAGTGTTTGAAGATACTGGTTATTGCAGGGCAACCCTGCATCAGGTGGTATCAGAGCTAGAATACTCTGTTGAAGATATTTGTTTTTTTTTTTAGAACTGAAGTGTGATGAATGATTTTTAAATCTGATATGCAAACTACACAAGTGAATAGGATTGCAGAAATGGAAAGAGGACAAGATCAGGCAAGATCTTAAAGGTGAGATGATTTTTTGATTTGAAATTTATGATTTAAGTTTATGGTTGCAGAGAAAATAGTGGCAGTGAACCTGGCATTCAGCTGAAGGCTAGATAAGGAGGAGAATAGCAGTGTCTTGAAGAAGAAAAGTGAGTTGAAGAGATAGCCTAGAGAGAGCAAAGGAGTGCTCAATAAAGGTTCGAGAGGCAGTGAACCAGTACTTACCAAAAGACTAAGTGAGGAGAGCTTGGTGAGGTAAGTGGCAGCAAGAGAGATTGTTGTTGCAGAAGCTAGTACAACTCATGGTGAGTGAGAAACTCATGAGGAAGCAGTCTGCCAGAGGGAGAGGGACTTTCAGAGGAAAAGGAAGTCAAGGTGGTAGTGGAAGATCTACAGCACCTAAAGGAGGAGCTAGCCATAGCTCAATCCAGCATGCACCCACAAGAGGTGATGCAAGAGGCAGAGGGAGTTTCTCTAGAGGAAGAAGAAGTTCAGAGAAATGCCACAGAGATGAGATGACTGTAGAAGTTCGAGAAAGAGAGATTGCAATAATAAAGGTACAGTTGCAGGTACTAGAAGACTGACTGCAAGAGCAGGAAAATCAGAAAAGGAAATGGATCTTTCCACTGAAGGGAAAGAGAGTGATTTGGGGACAATTGCAGAGGAGGTTGAGACAAATTGTGATTGCCTTGCTGAAAAAGGGACTTAGAGTTCTTGTGCCAGAGATGAAATTTGAAGATTCCACATGTAGATCTGATCAAAGGAAAATGTTGAAGGAAGCAGTCAAGACTAAAAAGTCTTGTGGTTTTAAAATTGATGAGTTGTGTATGTTTGCAGGTGCAGAGGAAGTTTCCATTGGTGAAACAAAAGAGAAAATCAATGATGATTTCTTGATTATTGGGTAGATCCAGATCAGCTGGATACTGTAAAACTGTGTATTTTTGTAGTAGACAATTGTGATGTGATTACATGTTTTACTGAGGAGGATGTGCAATCTTGTGAAACTGTTACAGCACAAGAGGAAGTTCTTGTGGATGTTGAAGAAGTGAATCAGTCTGAAGCGCAGATAAGGGAAGTAATAGTTGATACTGTTCAACATTTTGTGCAAACTGAAAGTTTATGTATGAATGCAGGTGATGATGATATGCTTCAACAATGCTATAGAGAAATTGCATTGTTAGAATATTTGTTGGAGAATCCACAGTATGATAGAGAGATTGCAAAAGAAAGAGTTCAGTGAAGTGAACAAGAGGGAAAAGACATCATGGAAGTAGATGATATGAGAGGAAGACTGGTTGACTGTCTTGAGAATTCTTCAGAGGATTCTTTGAAAAGTTTGGATCAGCATACTCATGTGCTGATAGTGGAGGAGGATTCAGAACAGTGTATTGAAATGCTGGCAAAGGAGTACAAGGCACTGAAGCCTTATATTTTTTATTCTAACAATTGTTTTGTGAGTACAGGTTTTATTGAAGATGCTGGAGAAAATCTGTTAGACAGAGAAATTGAACTGATGGGGAGGATGATGATGAAGGAATCCCAAAAGAGGCCAGCAGCAGTGAAACAAAGGAGAAATAGAAGAAGGAAGACAATAGAAGATTGCGAGAGCATAGACAGTGGAGCGATGCAGTATAAAGTGTGGAAACCTGGAGAAGAACATCAGAAAGAAGCAGTGACAAGTGGAAAGTTACAACACAAGATATGGGATCCAGGCATACGCAGATCCGAACACATGATCAGGGGATCATGATTAATTTTAAGGTTGGGTGTATGATGCAGGAGCATCAAGACCATTTTCATTTGCAAATATGTGATAAAACGGGGGTGTGATAATTTTAATATTTTGTTATTTTTAATAAAATAGGAAAGTAAGGATTATGTAAATATTCTTTTTCTAAATAAAAGGATATGAGAGAAATAGTTTAGGAGCAAAATTTGGGATAGAATTTCTATGTTTTTTCAGTTGAAATTAGGATAAGAATGGAGAATAAAGCTTCACGCTTTAAATCATTATGTAAAAAGGAAAAAGCCTGCTTTTGTAAAAGATAAGGTCTGAGAAGACCTATCCCTTATGTATGTATCCTTAATTATAAATAAAGAGGAAGCTAAAGCTCTCATTATAGAGAGGAGCGTGCCAGAAGAATTATGAATGAAAATTCCTCTCGGTATTCTTAAGAATTCCATGAATTTCTGTTAGTATGGGTGGATGTATTCAATAGTGATTGCACTGTGTATGGAGAAAATCACCTTCTATTCTCCGTTGGATGCATTATTGTGTACTGAGCCTTCGGTTGTTTCTTTTGTTGTAGCAATTGTGCCATTTTAATTTCATTTTATTACAGTCAACATTACTGTGGATTGGAAGTCAATAAAATGCTTAGAAATTCGATAGCTCTTAATATGGCGTAATTGATTTGCATGTGATATGTAATTAACTGTGTGTTGAAGCTTCTTGGTTGAAGAACAGCTCCGTGACTGCTCGGGTTTGAACTTACAACCACTGATCTCTTGCGTATCAGGATACTGTGTTAGACGATAGTGGGAAGCATTACTTATGCAAATGTTACATTGAAGGTGCCATCGATGTCATATGCAGTAATGGAAAGTCTATTTATGAGAAATGCAAATTACATGCCATCCCTATAGACAATGGTGCATTTAGAGCTCAAAGGAGTTCCTGCAGGGCAAACCCCTAGCCACATCGACAAAGCTGCGGCAAAGGCGCAATTCAACACCGGGGCATTTACTTAGGGATCCGGAGCAAGGCAGTAAATATCAGATGTGAAGGGCTAGCGTTGGAGTTGAGAGGATGCAGCCAGAGTCTGGAGGCTCAGATTGGGATTATGGAGATACAGAGGAGAATAGGGGTTTCATCACGTTTCAATATAGTGTTAGTTAGAAATAGAGATGAATGCTGGATTAAGTTTGATTTAATTTAATGTTGGATTGATTGTTCAGAAATTAAAAGCTTTGTAAGGGCTTTTGTATATGTGTTTCTGCGTGTAAGAATATAAGCCATATGGTTTCGTTAACTTCTGATTAATTCCACTGTAAGGATCCCTTCTCTTCTGCAACTCGGTAATTTTAACAGTGTTTAAATTCAAAAAAAAAATAGTTGCCATCTTTTCTACTCAGAGTTTTTTCTTCATCCGCGACTTTACAAGAGCAAAAGAGATCTCAAGAATATTTGTGGTCTTTTGAATGCATGATAAACAATTAGAAGGTTTTGACTTGGAAATTGGAGAAATTTAATTATTGTGAAAATTGCCAGACGGTGTGGACAACATGATGATCCAATTTTGAAATAGTGTAAATGGTTTTAAAACTCAGTCCAACCATTCAGTGCAGAGCGTTGTTGAATAGAAGGTATGTGGTGTTAATATTCAGCTGGAAATGAAATTCAGTTATATGAATTAATTGCCATAACAGAGTGTTTGAAGATCCTGGTTATTGCAGGGTGACCCTGCATCAGGTGGTATCAGAGCTAGAATACTTTGTTGAAGATATTTGTTCTTTTTTAGAACTGAAGTGTGATGAATGATTTTTAAATCTGATATGCAAACTACACAAGTGAACAGGATTGTAGAAATGGAAAGAGGACAAGATCAGGCAAGATCTTAAAGGTGAGATGATTTTTTGATCTGAAATTTATGATTTAAGTTTATGGTTGCAGAAAAAATAGTGGTAGTGAACCTGGCATTTATTTGAAGGCTAGATAAGGAGGACAATTGCAGTGTCCTGAAGAAGAAAAGTGAGTTGAAGAGATAGCCTAGAGAGAGCAGAGGAGTGCTCAAGAAAGGTTCGAGAGGCAGTGAACCAGTACTTACCAAAAGACTGAGTGAGGAGAGCTTGGTAAGGTAAGCGGCAGCAAGAGAGATTGTTGTTGCAGAGGTTAGTACAACTCATGGTGAGTGAGAAACTCATGAGGAAGCAGTCTACCAAAGGGAGAGGGACTTTCAGAGGAAAAGGAAGTCAAGGTGTTAGTGGAGGATCTACAACACCTAAAGGAGGAGCTAGCCGTAGCTTAACCCAGCATGCACCCACAGGAGGTGATGCAAGAGGGAGAGGGAGTTTCTCTAGAGGAAGAAGAAGTTCAGAGAAATGCCACAGAGATGAGATGACTGCAGAAGTTTGAGAAAGAGAGATTGCAATAATAAAGGTACAGTTGCATGTACTAGAAGACTGACTGCAAGAGCAGGAAAATCAGAAAAGGAAATGGATCTTTCCACTGAAGGGAAAGAGAGTGATTTGGCGACAATTGCAGAGGAGGTTGAGACAAATTGTGATTGCCTTGCTGAAAAAGGGACTTAGAGTTCTTGTGCCAAAGATGAAATTTGAAGATTCCACATGCAGATCTGATCAAAGGAAAATGTTGAAGGAAGCAATCAAGACTAAAATGTCTTGTGGTTTTAAAGCTGATGAGTTGTGTATGTTTGCAGGTGCAGAGGAAGTTTCCATTGGTGAAACAGAAGAGAATATCATTGGTGATTTCTTGAGTTATTGGGTAGATCCAGATCAGCTGGATACTGTAAAATCGTGTATTTTTGTAGCTGACAATTGTGATGTGATTACAGTTTTTACTGAGGAGGATGTGCAATCTTGTGAAACTGTTACAGCACAAGAGGAAGTTCTTGTGGATGTTGAAGAAGTGAATCAGTGTGAAGCGCAGATAAGGGAAGTAACAGTTGATACTGTTGAACATTTTTTGCAAACTGAAAGTTTATCTATGAATGCAGGTGATGATGATATGCTTCAGCGATGCTACAGAGAAATTGCATTGTTAGAATATTTGATGGAGAATCCACAGTATGATAGGGAGATTGCAAAAGAAACAGTTCAGTGCAGTGAACAAGAGGGAAAAGACATCATGGAAGCAGATGATATGAGAGGAAGACTTGTTGACAGTCTTGAGAATTCTTCAGAGGATTCTTTGAAAAGTTTGGATCAGCATACTGATGTGCTGATAGTGGAGGAGGATTCATAACAGTGTATTGAAATGCTGGCAAAGGAGTACAAGGCACTGAAGCCTTATATTTTTTATTCTAACAATTGTTTTGTGAGTATAGGTTTTATTGAAGACACTGGAGAAAATCTGTTAGACAGAGAAATTGAACTATTGGGGCGGATGATGATGAAGGAATCCCAAAAGAGGCCAGCAACAATGAAACAAAGGAGAAATAGAAAAAGGAAGACAACAAAAGATTGCGAGAGCATGGACAGTGGAGCGATGCAGTATAAAGTGTGGAAACCTGGAGAAGAACATCAGAAAGAAGCAGTGGCAAGTGGAAAGTTACAGCACAAGATATGGGATCCAGGCATACGCAGATCTGAACACATGATTAGGGGATCATGATTAATTTTAAGGTTGGGTGTATGATGCAGGAGCATCAAGACCATTTTCATTTGCAAATATGTGATAAAACGGGGGTGTGATAATTTTAATATTTTGTTATTTTTAATAAAATAGGAAAGTAAGGATTATGTAAATATTCTTTTTCTAAATAAAAGGATATGAGAGAAATAGTTTAGGAGCAAAATTTGGGATAGAATTTCTATTTTTTTTCAGTTAAAATTAGGATAAGAATGGAGAATAAAGCTTCACGTTTTAAATCATTATGTAAAAAGGAAAATCCTGCTTTTGTAAAATATAAGGTCTGAGAAGACCTATCCCTTATGTATGTATCCTTAATTATAAATAAAGAGGAAGCTAAAGCTCTCATTAGAGAGAGGAGCGTGCCAGAAGAATTATGAATGAAAATTCCTCTCGGTATTCTTAAGAATTCCATGAATTTCTATTAGTATGGGTGGATGTATTCAATAGTGATTGCACTGTGTATGGAGAAAATCACCTTCTGTTCTCTGCTGGATGCATTATTGTGTACTAAGCCTTCCGTTGTTTATTTTGTTGTAACAATTGTGCCATTTTAATTTCATTTTATTACAGTCAATGTTACTATGGATTGGAAGTCAATAAAATGCTTAGAAACTCGATAGCTCTTAATATGGCGTAATTGATTTGCATGTGATATGTAATTGACTGTGTGTTGAAGCTTCTTGGGTGCGGAACAGCTCCATCACTGGTCGCGTTTGAACTTACAACCACTGATCTCTTGCGTATCAGGATACTGTGTTAGATGACAGTGGGAAGCATTACTTATGCAATTCTTACATTTAAGGTGCCATCGATGTCATATGTGATAATGGAAAGTCTATTTATGAGAAATGCAAATTACATGCCATCCCTATAGACAATGGCGCATTTAGAGCTCAAAGGAGTTCCTGCTGGGAAAACCCCTAGCCAAATCGACAAAGCTGCGGCAAAGGCGCGAGTCAACGCCGGGGCATTTACTTAGGGATCTGGAGCAAGGCAGTAAATATCAGATGCAAAGGGCTAGCATTGGAGTTGAGAGGACGTGGCCAGAGTCTGGAGGCTCAGATTGGGATTATGGAGATACAGAGGAGAATAGGGGTTTCATTGCGTTTCGATATAGTGTTAGTTAGAAATAGAGATGAATGCTGGATTAAGTCTGATTTAATTTAATGTTGGATTGATTGTTCAGAAATTAAAAGCTTTGTAAGGGATTTTGTATATGTGTTTCTGCGTGTAAGAATATAAGCCATATGGTTTCGTTATCTTCTGATTAATTCCACTGTAAGGATCCCTTCTCTTCTGCAACTCGGTAATTTTAACAGTGTTTAAATTCAAAAAAAAATAGTTGCCATCTTTTCTACTCAGAGTTTTTTCTTCATCCGCAACTTTATAAGAGCAAAAGAGATCTCAAGAATATTTGTGGTCTTTTGAATGCATGATAAACAATTAGAAGGTTTTGACTTGGAAATTGGAGAAATTGAATTGTTGTGAAAATTGCCAGACAGTGTGGACAGCATGATGATCCAATTTTGAAATAGTGTAAATGGTTTTAAAACTTAGTCCAACCATTTAGTGCAGAGCGTTGTTGAATAGAAGGTATGTGGTGTTAATATTCAGCTGAAAATGAAATTCAGTTATATGAATTAATTTCCATAACAGAGTGTTTGAAGATCCTCGTTATTGCAGGGTGACCCTGCATCAGAATTGTTTTGGAATCTCTTTGCACTATTGCACACACGTCTATCTGGTGATCCTCAGGAAATGATGATGGAGAAATAAATCCTTGTGGTTGTGTAGTTTTAGCTACAACACCATGAGGTAGTAGACTTTCCTAGAAACCACAAGGTTTTGACTATCATTGACTAACCAATTTAGACACCTTATAAGGGTAGTGGCATAATGCAATGGGCTATGGGTGTAGAGAATGGTGTGCACTACCTAGGTTGTGGGGCTGATGGGGGATGTGAGACTGTTCAAAGGAGGATGTTGGGTTTGGTAAATTGACCTTGTTATGAAAATACTTAATGTGTAATTAACATAAGAATTTTTTTATCCATGTGGATTCAAGGCTCTAGCTTTAGGGTGATCTACTATTGAGATAATATGAGAACTGTAGTGTTAGAAATGTGTTTTCATTGATGGAAAATGATGGTAAAGGTGTTGATAGATGTGTGAAAAATAAAATATGATTGCAGGATGAGCAGAGATTGGATGGAGAAGGTGCAGTGAGTTTCAAGGAATTTCTAGTACATAAGAACACCTCAAAGTCAAGTGGAACCCACTTGGATGAAAAGAGCTCTTCAAGATATTTCCAGTGGTATATCAAAGTTGATAAATTCCTTCCTGGATTAGAAGATAAGGCCAGTAAAACCTGAAATACCCTATAAATTCAAGTTGTAGGCAAGGATGGAAAGGTGGTCATAGCAGGTGTTTAGTTTGGAAAATTGGCCAAAGTTGGCGAAGTTTTTGGAAACATCGTATTTTAAAAAGTATGTGACTTTCATGGTAGATTTGAAACAATGCACCATGACTAACATATCATCAATCATGCACAGAGTTGAGCTCTTTCGAGAATTAAACTGTAGGGGTTGTGCAATGGCTGTTTTTCCTAGACCATTGATCGCAAGATTGACGATAGAGATGGATTGTGCACTCCCCTCTATAAACCAAAAACAACTTGAGGGGG
>APFE030659390.1:0-11678 GCA_000404065.3 Pinus taeda
CTACAGCTACCAGGTTATCGGTACTTCCGCTGTCAACAATCACCTTGCAGCATTTGCCTTGGGATTTGCAGACAGTGCGAAACAATGCTTTCCGCTGATCTGGCTTCGCAGCTTCCTTGGCTGGCTTTAACAGTACCTTGTTCATCACCAAGGCTTCACCTATCTCAGGTGTGTTCTCCGCTTCCTGAGGTGTCTCTTCCGCATCCTCTGGTTGCGCAACATAGGTTCCTCTTCCGCCTGCTGGTTCGCCCTCTGGACAGTCATAAGACTTATGTCCCAACTTATGACAACGGTAACACTGGACAGTTCCTCGGCCCCGACCAAAGCCTCATCCTCTCTGAGCTGGTCGTCCTTCCCGGTTACTGCTGTTCCTCTCTGCCGTACCAGTAGACTTAGAGCTGCTGCCTTCCTCATTCGAAACTGTACCTCACCCTCTGCCATACACTTTACCTTTGCCTCTGCCTGAACCACCTCCTCTCCGGGAGTTCTGTTTCCTATTTATCTTTTCTTCAGCCTTCAATGCAAACTGATAGGCTTCGTCTAATGTCTGCAGTGAAAGGATACCAATCTCGTCTAAAATTTCCCCTCTCAAGCCATTTACATATCTGGCAGTCTTCTCTGAGGTATCTTCCACATATCCTGCTCGCAGATTCAACTTGTAGAATTCTTCTGTAAATTCTCTCACAGTCATTCCCCTCTGTTTCAGGTTCTGTACCTGCCTGTACAACATTATATGATAGTCCTTCGGTAAGAACTTCTCCTTCAGCTTTGCTTCCATCCTAGCCCATTTCTTGATAGGTTGTTTGCCTAACCTCCTTCTTTCGGCCTGTACGCTGTCCCACCACAAGGACGCATGTCCTTTCAACTTGGTGGCGGAAAATCTCACCTGTTTGTCTTCGCTGGTTTCTTCAAACTCAAAGAATTTATTCACTTCACTTAACCAGTATAACAACACTTCTGCCGATAAACTCCCATCATAGGTAGGCAACTCATGCTTTGGTTTATGGCTGGATAGCAAAACTGATTTCAACAACCTCAGTTCTGGTGTTATCCCCTCAAACTCATCCTGCTCTGGCTCAACTGCCTCTTCATCACTGTTATCCACTGGATTTCTTCTTCCTCCAGCCTCTATCACTGCTAATCTCTCTCTCAAAACTCTTATCTCTTCTATTAATCCATCATCCACTGGTCTATGAACCATTCGTCCTCTGCCTCTTCCTCTTCCTCTTGCTCTTCCTCTTACCTCACCCTCGCCTTCAGCTTGTTCCATTGATTTTTAATTAAAAAAAAACACTGCGCTCTGATACCACTTATGATGGCCTCCCGCCACGTATGAATCCTGATGGACAAGCGTATTAGTTACGACCTTAAATGCAGTAGTTAATATCACAGTACATGCCTCAGACTCCGGTTTTAGGGTTTGGAAAACTTGTTTAACCGGCTCTCACCTAAACTAACCGGTCAACACAAAACAAAAGGGCGTTGACAACCCAATGTTAATCATTTTCTCCTCCCGGTCCACGGGTCACTCTGCCGAGTTATTCAGCTGCGCTGTGTAACAGAAACCCTGATCCTTCTGCGTCTATGCCAATGTCAGCTCTGTGGCTAACTCCGCCTCGAAAAGGTATTACTGGTAAACTTCTTGTCTGTAAGGGTTCAATCACTGTTTGCGTCGATTTTTACTACTGTGAGTATGGGTTTCGTATTTATTTTCCGCCTCGGCACTGGTTATTTCCTTATGGTTCTATTTGCTTTGGGGCCTAACAGGTCCGTCGTCCTCCCAGCTTTGGTTCAACTTCGATAACCAGGTATTTATGTCCGTTCCATGCTATTTTCGCTTCGTCTTATTATATTTGGCCCTGACCGTCTCGGCCACTGTCCTCAGGTTATGATGTTTGGTGTGTTGGGTCTTCTCTTCATCGCTTGGCTGCCTGGTAAGCCCTAACTCTTTTCATTCACCTATTTTCGTTACTGTTTTAACACAAATATTTTCTGTGCAGAGTTTAACTCTCTGTCTTGGGTTCTTGCAGATGAACGCTGGTCCGGTTGTCAGTTTCGTGGTTATGTTGCTCGCGTTGTTCCCTCGCTTCTCACGGGTAGTGACTTGACATACCCCTGTGGTGTTGTAGCTATAGTTTGTGTCGTTTCTTTAGATTTCCTCTATGGCAGTAAGGAATGGTCTCGGTCGGCAATCTTTTGAAATGCCGTTGTAATCATAACTTCGACTTTCTCTCTGTGTAATTTATTTGAATGGTGTCTGTGGTTCCAAACCCTCGTGGGTTTTTCCTGGACTTCGGCTCTGTGGATGCAATCCGGTCTTTGCTTCTGTTTGGGTGGTAATCGTGGGTTTTGAACCCCTGCTCTGCTCGGCTATTTTGGTTCACAATTTTGAACCGAGGGTTTTGACCAAACCCTGGTCTACTCTCCTGAACTGTTATGTATGTAAAGATTTCGGCCTTTATTAATTAATCAATGATACATTTGCAACTTTTTTTTCCTGTAGAGTATTCGGTGGACACCGAACTCACATTGTATGCGTTTTATGATACATGTGTTCAACTGTAATTTGGTTCCAGTTTACTGTTCAGGCCTTAAGGCTACATAAAGTTTGTGGTTATGCGATGTCTAATGGTCTTTACCTATATTAAATGAAAAAGAGATGAAACTCTGATTCTTATTACGTCGTTCTGTTCGCCTGTAACTACTCTTTACATTATCATGCGCAAAGGAAAGAATGCCTTTAATCTCAGTTAAAATGTACTATCAAAAAAATAGGGTAATCGCTGTTGAAGTACCTGTTTTCTGTTCACATGTTCTGGTTTAGTTACCTTTCTGGTTCTGTTGTAAATGTTTTCTTTGTTGCCTGAGTTTCTTCCGCCGCGCCTTCCTCTGGGTGTACACTTGTGTGTACAGTCGAGCCTGTGCATTGGTGGGAGGGTGCTGTTTGCTTGCGCCCGCTCCACTTACAATCGTCCTGACTTCTGCTGTGATGGAATTTACAATACACAAAAATAATATACTGTAGTAAGATATTTGTAACAGTGATGAAAATAACAAGCAATTTAATGAATCGTTATTTCTAGAAAATGACTGTGTGTTTCTATTCTGTTTTTTTTTTCCAAAATCTGAGAGAGAACCCTCTACAATCCTTTTCTTGTCCTTTTAATTCAGAGTGTCCAACTGTTCCTGTTCGGTTGGAACCAACCCAGCAGATTGACAACTGATTTCTAATAACTGTTCTAAACCAACACAATGCTCCTTGTAAACAAAATCAAACTAATCTAGCAAATCAATGTTTTCGTTTCTAACTCCTAAGTAAAACAAAATAAATGTATGGCTGAATAAAAGTAAATAGAAACAGTAAATAAAAGTAACCGACAAGGTGTCCAAATTCTGCTTGAGACTGCGCCTTACTCTGCCTCCTCAGAGCTGGATGCTCCTGCATCAGGCTCCCGGGGTGACAAAAATTCATGGCTCCGTTCCATGAGGTCTTTAACAGAGTAGCCTGCCTTCTGGATCTGTGTCTCATTGAGCCATGAACTGTCCTCTATTGGACGGTTCCTCCACTTTACCAGATATCTTAAATATTCCTTCCTCCGTGTACGCTTTGCTACCTGTGTGTCCAAGATTCCCTCAATTTCGACGGGTGGTGCCATCGGCAACTGTCTCATCCATACATCTCCTTTCAACTGGGTGTCCCGTGGTGTCCCTGCCGCCGCTTCATCTGCTGAACCTGCAATATAAGGGAACAGATCTGCCACATTAAAGATAGGGGAAATACCAATCCCTGGCGGCAACTGTATCTCGTAAGCGTTCGCAGAAAATTTGCGAATGATCTTGCAGGGTCCGATTTTCTTGAACTTTAGCTTGCTGTACGATTGCTTAGGAAATCGCTCTTTGCGTAAATACGCGAGAACTTCATCCCCGACATTAAACTGTACTTCCCTGCGTTTGGTATCAGCTTGCTGTTTGTACTTCTGGCCGCTGTCCTGTAATTTGAGTTTTACCTGTTCATGTAGTTTGCTCATAGCTTGGGCGAAATCTTCCCCATCAGCACTCCGCTTCTCCAGTTTGCCCAAATCGCGTAACTCGTGCACTCCTCGCGGGTGCATACCGTACAGTATTTGGAAAGGACTGTAGCCTGTGCTACGGTTGGGAGAATCATTATACGCAAATTCCGCCTGTGCCAACACACGATCCCAAGTACGAGAGTTTTCGCCCGTTAAACTTCTGAGCAAATTTCCCAGACTCCTGTTCACTACCTCTGTCTGTCCGTCCGTCTGTGGATGGTAGGTGGAGCTGAACTGCAATTGAGTGTCTAGTTTTTTCCATAAGGTTCTCCAAAAGTGACCAGTAAATTTGACATCTCTGTCTGAAATGATGCTTCGCGGAAGTCCATGTAACCGTACAACCTCTGTAAAGAAAAGGTGCGATATGTAAGTAGCGTCACTGGTTTTTCTGCACGGTACAAAGTGTGCCATCTTCGAAAATCGGTCGACTACAACCATCACCGAATCAAAGCCGCGCTGTGTTTTTGGTAATCCTAGTACAAAATCCATACTGACCAAATCCCACGGTCGACTAGGGACGGGTAATGGCATATAAAGGCCAGTGTTTTGACTGTGACCTTTTGCCAATTGACAAGTTCTGCACCTAGCCACATATCTCTGTATATCTCGCTGCATTTTAGGCCAAAAATAAAAGTGCTGTACCTGAGCGATAGTTTTGTCAATCCCAAAGTGTCCTGTCAATCCTCCGCTATGTTTTTCCTGTATAATATTGTCTTGCATAGAACAGTTTGGAATACATAACTGCCCCCCTTTGAACAGCAAACCCTCCTGAAGGTTATAGTCCAGCCACTTGCTGTCATTTCGCAATAACGGGTTTTGACAAGCCTCATAGGCTTCCATAAACTCGCTGTCCGTCGGATACAGCTCTTTCAAGTGTTCAAATCCTAAGATTTGGATGGTGCTCTCCTGCAACAGTAATGTTCTCCTACTGAGTGCGTCTGCTACTTTATTCGACTGCCCACGAATATGCTTTAGTACAGAAGTGAAACTTTGCAGATACTCAACCCAGGCTGCATGCTTATGGTTTAGTTTATGCTGTTGCATGATATACTGTAACGCAGAATTATCAGAAAATAAGACAAATTCGTTACCTAGTAGATAATGCCGCCAATGCTTTAAAGCCTGCACTATGGCATAGAACTCTTTGTCATAGGTTGAGTACTTCTGTCTGCTCTCGTTTAGCTTCTCGCTGAAGTAAGCAACAGGTCTGTCCTCCTGGCTGAGTACTGCTCCAATGGCTGTACCACTGGCGTCACAGCGAACTTGAAAAAGTTTGCTGAAATCTGGTAGTCTCAATACAGGTTTTTCAGTAATCTTTTTCTTTAAGATCTGAAAGCTGTTTTCTGCTGCTGTTGTCCAGTGAAAAGGCTGATTCACTTTTTTAATCGTGTCCAACATGGGTGCGCAAATCTCGCTGAAATTCCTAATGAACTTCCTGTAAAAACTGGCAAGTCCATGGAAACTTCGCACGTCAAACAAACTCTTCGGAGAGGGCCAGCTAACTATAGCTGCCACTTTCTCTGGGTCCATTTTTAATTCATTTTCCGCAATAACAAAACCCAGATATATCAGTTCTCTCTGGAAAAAAGTGCATTTCTTCAAATTAATTAACAGCTTGTTTTGCTGTAATTTCCTTAACACGCTCTGTAAATGCCTGAAATGCTCTTCCTTAGTTTTACTGAAAATCAAAATATCGTCCAAGTAAACTATAACAAATTTACCGTTAAATTCTTTCAGCACCTCATTCATCAATCGCATGAATGTGCTGGGAGCGTTACTCAAACCAAATGGCATCGCCAGCCATTCGTACAAGCCATCGTTCGTTTTGAATGCAGTTTTCCATTCATCTCCCTCACGAATCCTGATCTGGTGATACCCGCTTTTCAGATCAATCTTTGAAAAGTAGGTCGCTCCACTTAGGCAATCCATCATATCATCCATCCTTGGTAAAGGAAACATGTATCTAACGGTAATCTTGTTAATAGCCCTGGAATCTGTACATATCCTCCATTCCCCACCTTTCTTGGGAGAGCCAAAATAGTGGGTACTGCACAAGGACTCATGCTTTCCCGAATCAAGCCCTTGTCCAACAATTCTTGGACCTGTTTTCTAATCTCTTCATGGTCCTTGGGACTCATACGGTAGGCTGCTTTGTTTGGCAGACTCGCCCCTAGTATAAAGTCGATGCAATGACTAATACCCCTTCTAGGTGGCAACTCATCCGGAAGATCATCCACCACGATGTCTCCAAAATCTTGTAGCAACCTCTGAACGTCCTCTGGTAAATCTGAAACCTGTGTGTGGAGTACCACTGTCCTTGGTCTCCTTATGACAGCAAAATTTATCTCGCTGTCCTCAATCTGCTTAATGAACTCTTTCCCTCCTAACAGCAGTGCCTTCACTCCGCTAGCTTCTGCTGTGTTTTCTTCCTTGATGGGCACAACCGTATGCTTGATCCCATCTTTCACAAATTTGTAACAATTAGTTTTTCCATCGTGAATTGCCCCCCTGTCGAACTGCCACGGCCGTCCTAACAACAGATGACAGACATCCATGGGCATCACGTCACAAAGGATTTTGTCCTTATATTTCCCAATCTGAAACTCTACTTCGCACTGTTCATCAACCAATAGTTGATGTCCCTTCTGCAACCAGGATACCTTGTAGGGAGTGGGATGTTTCATTTTCTTTAATCCCAATTTCTCCACCATCTCTACAGCTACCAGGTTATCGGTACTTCCGCTGTCAACAATCACCTTGCAGCATTTGCCTTGGGATTTGCAGACAGTGCGAAACAATGCTTTCCGCTGATCTGGCTTCGCAGCTTCCTTGGTTGGCTTTAACAGTACCTTGTTCATCACCAAGGCTTCACCTATCTCAGGTGTGTTCTCCGCTTCCTGAGGTGTCTCTTCCGCATCCTCTGGTTGCGCAACATAGGTTCCTCTTCCGCCTGCTGGTTCGCCCTCTGGACAGTCATAAGACTTATGTCCCAACTTATGACAACGGTAACACTGGACAGTTCCTCGGCCCCGACCAAAGCCTCGTCCTCTCTGAGCTGGTCGTTCTTCCCGGTTACTGCTGTCCCTCTCTGCCGTACCAGTAGACTTAGAGCTGCTGCCTTCCTCATTCGAAACTGTACCTCGCCCTCTGCCATACACTTTACCTTTGCCTCTGCCTGAACCACCTCCTCTCCGGGAGTTTTGTTTCCTATTTATCTTTTCTTCAGCCTTCAATGCAAACTGATAGGCTTCGTCTAATGTCTGCGGTGAAAGGATACCAATCTCGTCTAAAATTTCCCCTCTCAAGCCATTTACATATCTGGCAGTCTTCTCTAAGGTATCTTCCACATATCCTGCTCGCAGATTCAACTTGTAGAATTCTTCTGTAAATTCTCTCACAATCATTCCCCTTTGTTTCAGGTTCTGTACCTGCCTGTACAACATTATATGATAGTCCTTCGGTAAGAACTTCTCCTTCAGCTTTGCTTCCATCCTAGCCCATTTCTTGATAGGTTGTTTGCCTAACCTCCTTCTTTCGGCCTGTATGCTGTCCCACCACAAGGACGCATGTCCTTTCAACTTGGTGGCGGCAAATCTCACCTGTTTGTCTTCGCTGGTTTCTTCAAACTCAAAGAATTTATTCACTTCACTTAACCAGTCTAACAACACTTCTGCCGATAAACTCCCATCATAGGTAGGCAACTCATGCTTTGGTTTATGGCTGGATAGCAAAACTGATTTCAACAACCTCAGTTCTGGTGTTATCCCCTCAAACTCATCCTGCTCTGGCTCAACTGCCTCTTCATCACTGTTATCCGCTGGATTTCTTCTTCCTCCAGCCTCTATCACTGCTAATCTCTCTCTCAAAACTCTTATCTCTTCTCTTAATCCATCATCCACTGGTCTATGAACCATTCGTACTCTGCCTCTTCCTCTTCCTCTTGCTCTTCCTCTTACCTCACCCTCGCCTTCTGCTTGTTCCATTGACTTTTTCTTAATTGAAAACAAAACTCTGTGCTCTGATACCACTTATGATGGCCTCCCGCCACGTATGACTCCTGATGGACAAGCGTATTAGTTGCGACCTTAAATGCAGTAGTTAATATCACGGTACGTGTCTCGGACTCCGGTTTTAGGGTTTGGAAAACTTGTTTAACCGGCTCTCACCTAAACTAACCGGTCAACACAAAACAAAAGGGCGTTGACAACCCAATGTTAATCATTTTCTCCTCCCGGTCCACGGGTCACTCTGCCGAGTTCTTCAGCTGCGCTGTGTAACAGAAACCCTGATCCTTCTGCGTCTATGCCAATGTCAGCTCTGTGGCTAACTCCGCCTCGAAAAGGTATTACTGGTAAACTTCTTGTCTGTAAGGGTTCAATCACTGTTTGCGTCGATTTTTACTACTGTGAGTATGGGTTTCGTATTTATTTTCCGCCTCGGCACTGGTTATTTACTTATGGTTCTATTTGCTTTGGGGCCTAACAGGTCCGTCGTCCTCCCAGCTTTGGTTCAACTTCGATAACCAGGTATTTATGTCCGTTCCATGCTATTTTCGCTTCGTCTTATTATATTTGGCCCTGACCGTCTCGGCCACTGTCCTCAGGTTATGATGTTTGGTGTGTTGGGTCTTCTCTTCGTCGCTTGGCTGCCTGGTAAGCCCTAACTCTTTTCATTCACCTGTTTTCGTTACTGTTTTAACACAAATATTTTCTGTGCAGAGTTTAACTCTCTGTCTTGGGTTCTTGCAGATGAACGCTGGTCCGGTTGTCAGTTTCGTGGTTCTGTTGCTCGCGTTGTTCCCTCGCTTCTCATGGGTAGTGACTTGACATACCCCTGTGGTGTTGTAGCTATAGTTTGTGTCGTTTCTTTAGATTTCCTCTATGGCAGTAAGGAATGGTCTCGGTCTGTAATCTTTTGAAATGCCGTTGTAATCATAACTTCGACTTTCTCTCTGTGTAATTTATTTGAATGGTGTCTGTGGTTCCAAACCCTCGTGGGTTTTTCCTGGACTTCGGCTCTGTGGATGCAATCCGGTCTTTGCTTCTGTTTGGGTGGTAATCGTGGGTTTTGAACCCCTGCTCTGCTCGGCTATTTTGGTTCACAATTTTGAACCGAGGGTTTTGACCAAACCCTGGTCTACTCTCCTGAACTGTTATGTATGTAAAGATTTCGGCCTTTATCAATTAATCAATGATACATTTGCAACTTTTTTTTCCTGTAGAGTATTCGGTGGACACCGAACTCACATTGTATGCGTTTTATGATACATGTGTTCAACTGTAATTTGGTTCCAGTTTACTGTTCAGGCCTTAAGGCTACATAAAGTTTGTGGTTATGCGATGTCTAACGGTCTTTACATATATTAAATGAAAAAGAGATGAAACTCTGATTCTTATTACGTCGTTCTGTTCGCCTGTAACTACTCTTTACATTATCATGCGCAAAGGAAAGAATGCCTTTAATCTCAGTTAAAATGTACTATCAGAAAAATAGGGTAATCGCTGTTGAAGTACCTGTTTTCTGTTCACATGTTCTGGTTTAGTTACCTTTTTGGTTCTGTTGTAAATGTTTTCTTTGTTGCCTGAGTTTCTTCCACCGCGCCTTCCTCTGGGTGTACACTTGTGTGTACAGTCGAGCCTGCGCGTTGGTGGGAGGGTGTTGTTTGCTTGCGCCCGCTCCACTTACAATCGTCCTGACTTCTGCTGTGATGGAATTTACAATACACAAAAATAATATACTGTAGTAAGATATTTGTAACAGTGATGAAAATAACAAGCAATTTAATGAATCGTTATTTCTAGAAAATGACTGTGTGTTTCTATTCTATTTTTTTTTTCCAAAATCTGAGAGAGAACCCTCTACAATCCTTTTCTTGTCCTTTTAATTCAGAGTGTCCAACTGTTCCTGTTCGGTTGGAACCAACCCAGCAGATTGACAACTGATTTCTAATAACTGTTCTAAACCAACACAATGCTCCTTGTAAACAAAATCAAACTAATCTAGCAAATCAATGTTTTCGTTTCTAACTCCTAAGTAAAACAAAATAAATGTATGGCTGAATAAAAGTAAAATAGAAACAGTAAATAAAAGTAACCGACAAGGTGTCCAAATTCTGCTTGAGACTGCGCCTTACTCTGCCTCCTCAGAGCTGGATGCTCCTGCATCAGCAAACCTCTTTTTTTTAGTGCAAAACTTGAGGAAAATTTTCACCTCGAGAGATATGATACCTCTCGACGCTTGATTGATCTGGAGTTAAGATTGATGATAGATCTGGAGTGAAGATTGATAAGATTGATCTAGGTTGGTTTTAGTGGTCTGCGACCAAGGAGAATCTATCGAACATATGATTAATTTGATCAATAATATGTAAATATATCTAATATTAATAAAATCATTTTTAAATTTTCTTAGTTACCTCAGTTGGTTGAGATGATAAATATTGTTAATAACTTTAATGATAAAAAATGATGAAATACAAATTTTGAATGCAAAGTGATAATGTAATAGTGTTGAATGATAGAAACTGTGAATAATAAGAATGTAGTTAATTACAAATATTCATTGTGATGAACCTCAAACTATTTTCTTCCACTATTCTTATTGTCACGCTTGTTAGTTTTGTCATATTTTCATATTGATTATATGAAAAGAATAGTTGAAATCATAAACCATTTAAATGTTTAGCTCAAGTTGTTGTAGTAAACATCATACCTTGTCTATCTTTCTCTCCAATATTAATAAGTTGAATTACTATAACACAAAAATCAATGTACATTGCCAATAATATTTTGTGCTAACACTGAAATCAGTGAACATTGGTAATCCAATCACTTTAAAATTAATGTACCATCATCCATCCAATTACATCAAATCGGAAGTAAACATCTACATTGAAATCAATACATCTAATGCAAGCAATCAAATAACATTAGAAAACAACTTCTACACTGAAATTAATGCATCTAATGCAAGAATTCAAATAGGATTAGAAATCAACATCTACTCTCAAACCAATGCATATAGTTGCAAGTAAGGAAATATGATTAGAAAACAACAGCTACACTAAAATCAATGCATTTAGTTAAAAAAAACAAATAGGATTAGAAATCACCATCTACATTGAAATCAATGCATTTAGTGCAAGAAATCAAAATAGGATTACATATCATTTACAATAAAACAAATGCATCTAGTGTAAGCAATCAAATATAATTAGAAATCAACATCTACATTGAAATCAATGCATCTAGTGCAAGCAATCAAATATAATTAGAAATCAACATCTACATTGAACTCAATGCATCTAGTGCAAGTAATCAAATATGATTAGAAATCACCATCTACCTTGAAATCTATGGATTTAGTGCTAGCAATAAAATAAGATTAGAAATCATCTATATTGAAATTATTGCATCTAGTGCAAGAAATTAAATACCAATATAAATCAACATCTACACTAAAATCAAAGCACCTAGTGTAAACAATCAAATAGGAATAGAGATCACCATCTGCACTGAAATCAATGCATCTAGTGCAAGCAATCTTCTTCCCTCTCTCCCTCGTCCATATATATCTATATATACCTCCATCTCAACTTCTTTGTCTCTC